>WEIT01000182.1:0-12625 GCA_013389985.1 Dryoscopus gambensis
GATTAGAGCAGTTCACAGTACAGTACAGGATTGACATTATCAGGTCAGGTGCACGTGGCATTTACAGAGCATTAAAAACCTCACACTTAATACCTGTAATTATGTATTATTTAACTTTCTGTGAAATTTTAACAACAAAATTGCTTTAGATGCCACTTCAGAAATAATTGTATTTGTTCCTCATTGCAAGGAGAATCATTTACATGTCTTCACATCAAGAATTTTGAACCCATCTTTCTAGGCAGGGATCCTAAGGCACAGAAACACAATGGAATTCATCAGAGATCAAACAAATCATTACTGTTGGTAGCAGAAACAACATTGCTTATATTTGTCTGAAAATATATAATTTCACTGTCACAGTCTTCATTCTCAAAGCTACATACTGTTGTTGATATTGAAATACATATTCATTTATTATTTCCAGAGATTAGCTAGGAGAAGCTTTTGCATCAGGCATTTTTGGGGTATGAATTTGCACATATGCATACATTTGTAACTCATTCATGAAACTCTGGGATCACTGAGTGTTTTTGTCAATGTTTACGGGTCAATTGTGTGTCCTAATGTAAAAAGGACTGCAAGCCCAACTTCAATACGGACGTCTTAATTGAAATATTCCTCAAAGAACACTTGTACCACTAGCTAAACAACTGTCATTATAAACCTAAAAAATTCCATGTATCAATACCTAGGTCCTTAATAACAAGAACATAAAGACAAAAAGAATGATTTTTTTTCCTCTGTAAAGCTAAATAAACTTGCTACTTCCATTCTGTAATGTATTAATTTATAGTTAATTCCCTTACTGTCATTATTAAAAACACATAGAAAATACAGACTTTTCTAAAAAACAGAGTGGATGTTAATTATTTAAAGGTTCCATTTCATAGCTTCAGAAAAAGAAAATAAACAAATTCATTATTATTAATTGACAATATTTTACTAGTATGTAGGGGCCCCAGTGAACTAAACATTATGCAAGCCACAAAACATAGAATTAAATCTTGACTCTGATAAAATGAGTACAATAATTCTATCAAGTTCACTGAAAATTTCATCCCTGGCTGGAAACATTCCTTCTTCTGAAGAGTACGCAAAACTTAGTCCTCAGTTTTGCACACACACAGTGTGCATAACTTTTCTCAGATGATTAGTAAAGCTCCTTTTTTATTCATCCCCAGCACCAGAACAAATTACAAAGATAAAAGCATTGCAGGGACTGAAGTGAAGTTGGATTAGTTGTCTGTGATGCCTTTATCATCTCTGATAACTTTACTCAAGGTTACACAGGTTTTTAAGAACTAGATTGGGGGCTAATTTAATAGATGATGTAACCAGTGGGTGTAATAAACAAATCTGAGGGAAAGGGGAAAGAAGTCTTGCAGTAATGTGGATGGGTATTTAAGAGGGACAGATTGGTACTTTATTTATTTGTGAATGTTTTATGTTGGAAATAAACTGCATGTAGATCAGACCAGAATGAGCTCATGGCATGGCACTCTTTCTTCAGGATGTATCTTGCCAGCTTCATTTTCTGACTTGCCATTTTACTGTGAGTGCTGCAGGAAGCTCTTACTTCTCTGTGCTCTTATCATCAAGATCACCTTTTCACTTTAACTCATAAAAAAATCTGCAGAACTGAGCCTCATTTCTGAAGTTTAAAAGGCTTACACTTTCTTGAATGTGAAGCTTGAATAAGGACAGTGGGTTTCCTGAGAGAGGCATTTCCCAGCACAAAAGAGTCTTTTCTGTGTACAGCCGTAGGTAGAAGGGCAGAGCAGTCACCAGACATACCGATGTGCTTTCACTGTCTGCCAGCACTGCCAGCACTGCAGGTCACACAGCTTCACCTTGCTCTGTCTGCGGAGATTTTGTTTCTGCAGTCGACTTAAGAACAGATTCAGTGGGGGGAAGAAAACAGGAGTTTCAATACTTACTTTCCACTATCCAGTATGGGTTTATCCCATTTATTCCAGCAAGATTCTCAGCTTTAACCTGTGACTGAAGGTAGAGTACTCTGGATATACAAGGTCCAAGTTAGCCTTCCATTCAGAAAGGGGCTTGAACATTCTGTTTCATTTAACTGTGTGTATTGCCCCTGCTTCTAGAAATTTCTGATATATAAGAATTAGCATGAATAATGAGTAACTTAGAAACAAACCCCAAAACAACAGGAACACCCTGAAACACATTTGTCTTCAAAGCTGATCACTGCTGAAGTTCTTTGAGGATTTTTAGCAAATGTCCAGAGGGGCCTGCAACTGACTGGAGCTTGTGTTGTCTGTAAGTGCTGTTGACAGGAGAAAAATACCTAGGTAACTTGTCACCCTGGAAAGAAGAAAATACACCCACTTGGTGCAAACCCATTCCAGTTAAATACAGACTGACAACATAAACTTTTATTTCCCCTCCACCCCTCCATTTTCCATCATGAAAGCACACAGATAACTAAAACACAGGTATGTGTCATCTAATTTATCCTTGTATTTGTAATTTATTAGTACTGTCCATTTACTTTTTAATGTCTCTGCAGCAAGGATGCTTATTTTCCCCTCTCTCATCTGGCTATTAAAATAAATCTTCAACAAAACCTGGGGAATGGGAGGAAAGCTTAAGAGGTACTATTGTTCAAAGTTAATCTTTTTTATTTACTCTGGTGTTGAATCATTCATCCATGCTTTGAAATCCAAAATAAGGGAAGGCAAGGCTGGAAAGAGAATAACAGACTGGTGACAAGACCACTCTAAATATCCATTCTTAAGAGATAAGGGGGAAAAACACACCTAAAAACATATTTTTATATACTTCCTTTTCTGATTATAACAATAGCACAGAAAACTGGCAGTTAAAGCTGGATTGATCGCTGGTTAGATGACATATAGCCTTTATGAGTGGGGGATAGAAACTGATAAATGTTTTTTTTTTCCCCTTCACAACCTTTTTCTAAAGCTGCAGAAAATGTGTCATGCATAAAAAGTATGCAATTTTCATGTAATTAGAGGAACAGGAGATGAAAATGAGTTCCATCAGAGCAATCAAGGATGGTAATGTGGCATGGATTTGTCAATGCCTATTTGTCATGAAAGCAAAACCCAACAAGTGTTCTATATTTTATTTCATTATTATCACTGCTATACCTTGAAAAACACTTTTAAGACATCAACAAAATATAACTTTAAAACTGTCGAGTAAAAAAGCAACCGACAATCCATTGTATAAACTAATAGAGTCCCCTATTGTAATAAAATTTGTCTGTTTTGGTTTTGGTTTAGACATTAGGTTAGCTTTATTCTCTCAAAGACAGAAAAAAAGTGTGATTTATTCTGATGTTATTTTAATCTTGCCCCAGTACCATATCTATGGGTTCACTGTTTCCATTCTGCAAATTTATGCAGTAACCTCTGCTGGGCTTAGGACTCCCCCATTCATCCCAGTGAGTAATAACTGAGGCATCCAAATTAAGAATGCAATCATCCTAAATTGCCCCGTAATCTGTCAGAAAAAGTATATCCCATGTTGCCTGAGAAATGTGTTAATTCCTGACCTGTCTTCACTGCTTGTAGAGGAAGGTCAAGTCAGTAGTGTACCAAACACATATAAGCACCTAAAGTTAGACCAGGTGAACCCAAGCCTCTTACAAAACCCTCCTCAGTGTCAGTCTCTATTGTTCATGTTACACCTTAACTTCTCCTCATGAACTTCAGGTAGCAAATAGAAATTTAGTTGTACTGGTAGCACACAGACCTCTGTTTTAACAACAGCAATTAAATGACCAAAGGGTTATTGCTAACTCATGTTGTTGGTTTACTTGACATTTTTGCAGAAAGGGTAAATTCAGTAGAACTGTGACTGTGTGTTTGCATAGCAACTGGGGCCAGCACTTATAATAAAATTATAAAAGCAAGAGGACTATAAATCAGTGTTGGTAATAATAATTCAGGATCATAGGACCTGCTTTGCAGCGTCAGACCAAAGGTCTCACTAGCCTAATGTTCTGCTGATGACAGTGGTCAAAGACAAATACTTGGGGAAAAAAATAGCAACCAGGCAAATATACAATGGTTTTTCTCCTGGTTTAGTCTCTCAGTTTCTGGCAAATCTGTGGTTTAGAAGGTGATGACTCAAACCATGATATACATGGTTAATATGGCTCAATTTATTTCTTGAAGGAAGCACTAAGCATTTACAACAGTTATTGACAGCTTTAAAAATTGCTGCCTGGGAAATATCTCTTCATTTATTTCCTATACATATTTTATTTTATTAAAGTCTAGTTATGTACTAAAAAATATAGGCATTATACACAGACAGACACACTCCCCGATTTGTTACAGGCTACTCTGATTAGAAATGCAGAGCCCTTCAGTTAAAGGTTGCTGACAGTTAATATATTCCTGTTTTCTCCCTTCAGGCTGAAGGTGGGAGACAGTTGCTCTCAAGTTGCATATGTCTCTCTCGAGCCATCCATGATAGGTCTCTTCTCAGTCTTTCAAGCTGGCATATGCCCAGATTTCCTGCTAATGCAGTAGGAATAAACAAGAACTTGAGATGACAGAGAGTAGAAAACTGTTATAAATGGTTATTTGAGTATTCTGAATTATGGATTGCTCCTGATGGCACTTGTTAGTGGAGTGCATCTCCCTCTGTATGTGACACTGGTGAGGCTGCACCTTGAGTGCTGTGTCCAGTTCTGGGACCTTCATGGCAGGAAAGACATTGGGGCTAGAGTGTGTCCAGAGAAGGAAATGGAGCTGGGGAAGGGTCTGGAGCACCAGTCTGATGAGCAGCAGCTGAGGGAGCTGGGGGAGGTCAGTCTGGAGAAAAGGAGGCTCAGGGGGGACCTTCTTGCTCTCCACAGCTCCCTGACAAGAGGATGCAGCCAGGTGGGACTTGGCCTCTTCTCCCAGGCAACCAGTGATAAGACAAGAGGAAACAGTCACAGGCTGCACCAGGGAAGGTTCAGGTAGGACATCAGGAGGAATTTCTTCATGGGGAGGCTTGTTGAACATTAGAATGGACTGCCCAGGGCTGAGATGGAGTCACCATCCCTGAAAGTGTTCTGGCACTCAGTGCTCTAGTTTAGTTGACAAGCTGGTGATAAGTCAAATCCTGGACTCAATGTTCTCAGAGGCTTTTCCCAGCCTAAATGATTCTGTGATTCTGTGATCTGAGCATGCAGCAGGGAAGGAATTGCTGAGGTTCACCCAGAAGAGCTGAATGGTGGCTGCATGTCTGCATGGATGGAGTAATTGACAAAGAACAGACTACATCGCCCTGAACCTCACATGCCTCTGACCTCAGAAATCTCTCCTGCAGTGTTTCTGTCTGCTGTATGCTGGTGGTGGAAGACACAGTGCTTTTCCACTAAAGTTTTCATTTCATAAACACATAAGGCACAAAGCTAAAATACTTATGAAAGGAAAAACAAAATTTTGCTTTGCTGGCCATGTCTTAAGAACAAGAAATTGGGAACTACAAAAGGGCATGCCTGCTGTCTTACGTCCATGGGAAGAACCAAGAAATTCTATAATGATTTCCTTCTCCAAAAAGCAAAACAAAGAAATCAGAGCAATCCCACACTGAGGACTTCTTCTGGGCTGGAAAGCACGAGAGTATTTTAGGGACTAAAAGTAAGTTCAGAGAGTCCTAGAATCCTAGATTGATTTGGGTTGGAAGGGACCTTAAAAGTCATCTATTTCCAACCCCTGCCATGGGCAGGGACATCTTCCACTAGACCAGGTTTCTCAAAGCCCTGCCCAACCTGGCCTTGGACACTTCCAGGGATGGCCCAGCCAAAGCTTCTCTGGGCAACCTGTGCCAGGGCCTCAACACCCTCAAGACTTTCTTCCTAATATTTAACTTAAACCTGCCCTCTTTCTGTTTAAATGCCTTCCCTCTTGCCTTATCACTGTGTGTCCTTGTAAAGCTGAAGAAGATAAATCAAAGTTCCTAGAGGAACATGACCAAGAGAGCAGGTACCTGTGGTGGTTGCTTGGGTTGCTGTTGTGTGGGTTCTCTGGGGGACACACACACAGAGCGTACGTCTCTCTTGGGAGGGACTTGTTTGTGATATCTGCCCTTGCTTTAAACTTGGCCTTCTGCCACACCTGGCCAGCTCCAGAGGCAAAGGAGAAGAGGAGCCACAGCCTCACTTCCTCCTTCATTTGAACCATATAGGACTGGCAGTACCTGACTCCCTTCCCAAACTCTTTACTCAAAAGGATGCGTGATTAGAGGAAATTGGGTTGTCTTCCTATGCCAAGAGCTACAGTAAGAGAGTCCTAATCAGGAGAAAATTCACTTTTCTCTTGGGAGACCACCCATCCATGATCCCACTTCCATCTATGGAAGTTGGGTCTAAGTGCTGAAATGGCTCAGTGCAGGGCCTCTGGAGAGTAAATGAATTTGATACCTCTTTAAGTTTCAGTCTATCTGCATTTTGCATAAATATACGTGACTTCAAATCTCAGTAAAATAAAACTACTGACATTTATCACTAATTAGCTAATAACGTCATTATCTAGACTAGTTAAAAAATAATCATGAGAAGGAAAAAAAATATCGGAGGAAGAATTATTCAATTTAGTAAACTTTCTTTTTTTTTTATTTTTGGAATTGAGTAATTATTCTTCCTAAACCAAGATTTGCTGGGAGGAAAAAAAAAAAGCTTCCAGCATTTTTTCCATTACTTCAGCTCTGTATAAGTTTGGGATGAAATATTAACTATTCAATGACAGAAGAAACATTTTACCGTTTAAGTGAACAAAGTGGTTTTATTATTATTATTATTTTAAAATAGTTTTCTTTCTAAGAAAACAAAATTATGCAGGCCTATTTAACCCCTGAAGCAAGGTAGGAGCCATGAGGAGCTCTAATTTCTCTGTAAAACAAAGGTCCTATACTGGAGGAAGCGAAAGGAAATGTAACACGGAAAATGAGGTCAACTCCATGTGGTGATTGGGCCATAAGAAACTGGGCAACCAGATAAATGTAAAACAATGAACATTACCACAGAGCATCTTCTGGTGGACACTCAGAAAGGGCACAGAACAAGGAAATTTGGAGAAGGAATTTTCTATTCACTCTGAAGATGTGAAAAAAAAAAAAAATTTGCAACTCTCCAGTTCCTTGTAGTGCAAACTCATCTGTGAACTGTGAGCTCTCACACTGCACTGGGGCCAGATACAGGGATTTGTGCTTCTTCATTCTCACAGGCACATGTGCCAGCTAATTTCATGTGTTATTAGAAACAGAAAAGTCAAATTGGTTAGCATCTTTTAGAATGATCTCTTAGAGCAGGAACTACCATGGTTTTCCAAGCAAAAATTTTGTGTGCATGAGAGCATGCAGTAAGCATATTACATTCTGGGAAGTGTCTGCACACTTGATCCATCCAGCGTTCCCCAGGCATTTTAGGTTTGTAGAGTCAAAATGCAGAAATTCATATTTATAGCATTTCTAGAGTTTCTCAAAACTATGTCCTAGGTAGCTACAGTGGGATTTCTGGAGTTTGTCATTCAAACTGAAGGCACAAAGTGCGTCTAAAAGTATCTGATCTGCTGGGACTGTGACACACCTGGAAGTTTTAGGTAAATATAGACTATAATTTCAGCTGGAAAAAGAGAAATATCACCTGTTTTAGCTGTGAGTCTGATGGGCTGGGTTTCTATTTGTTCTCTCCAAAAACCTGGGGCTTTCCTCTCTGGAGAGGTGACAGGCCAGGGGGCAGGAGGTGGGCATGAGAAAGAGCTAGGTAACTGCTCAGTAGAAGAACTTTCTCATGAGGAAACACAGTACTGCTGGTTCTGCTGTCCAGAATCCCATTTGTTCTCACTAGGAGATGAAAGTGACAGGACAGAAATATTAAGACAGAGTAAGTGATCTTCTGGAGTAGCTCCTGATCCCAACCAGTAACATGTGTAGAAATCCTTTCTGCCATTATCTGAAATGTTGTCTTTATGTCTCTGATTCCTCTTAATGTGACTGACTCAGCTTCCTAGTCATAGCATCAGACATTTAGAAGGAAGAAAAGTTTGACTCTGTCACATTATGCAGCACACACCAGCAGCAGCAGAAGTTGGGTATGAATGAAGCAAAGGCACCATAGCTGTAAAATTTTCAGAATCGGCACTCACTGCTATAGCATGCCAGTATTCTGTTTGGAATATGGTTTTGGCATCTTATTCTTTCTTGTTAGGGAAGGTGGGGAATAACAGAATGTGGACACAGTACTGAACACAAAGGTGGCACAATCTCATTTTCTTCCTGGACATGATGATAATTTTTATTATTGTTATTTTTTCCAGTCATCGCTGTTTTTCAGAACCCCCCACTCCCCACCCGCCCCTGCTCCTTCCCACCCTCCTTCTGCTTCTCAGAGATGAGCAACTTTGCCATCCTTATTGAGTAAATAAATAAATAAATAAATAAATTTCTGCGAGACAGCTTGGAAGAATGTTTGATAATCTGAACCATTATGGAGGTGAAATTTCATTACACAGATGGTGACATCCCAATGTCTATCATCAAAACACAGCAGGTAGAAACAATCAGCTAGGCCCATTCCCCACTATAAAATTACACTTACATTAATGTCACTCTAGATTTCATTATGCAGAAAATGATATTGCACAGGTCTCTGACATGAGGGAAACTGAGAGAGGAGAAAAAAAAAGGAGAGATGTGAATCAAAGTGAGGGAATAGGGGGAGGATGGGTGGGCAAGGCAGAGAATCAGAATGTGCACTAGGAACGATCAGCTCTGCCAACAAAATAAATGCACAACAACATCAAAACCTTGTGGTGCTTGTGGCAGTGTCCTGTCTTGGTCATCTCCAACCTCAGCTCCCACTTCAGGTTCTGACTGCGTGCCTAGAAGCATTCCTATGGGAGCAAGGGAATTGCACAATTAATTTTTATTCATAGTATCATACAGTAATAGAATAACCTGAATTGGAAGGCACCTACAAGGATCATCAAGTCCAGCCCCTGGCCCTGCACCCCAAGAATCACAACTAATAAGGCCTGACAATCATACTTTAGCAAATTAGGTATTACACCATTTCAAGAAGTCATTTTTGCATGCTGTCTAAGGATGCTAGGGAAAACAGGCCAAAGTTCCGTTCCCTTCCCTTCCCTTCCCTTCCCTTCCCTTCCCTTCCCTTCCCNCTTCCAATCCAAACCATTCTATGATTCCGCTTTGTCATGACCCCCGCCTAGCTCTCCGCCGGCTAGCGAAGGGGCAACATTCCCTGTGGGTAGAAGGAAGGGGGCTGCAAGCTCACCTGGGCATCCACAGAGTCTCTGGGCTACACCTCTGCAGGCAGCAGCAAGCCGTAAGAGAAACACAGTATCTCCTTGATGGTGAAGTCAGGTGGTTTGTTTTGGTCCAGCGCTGGCAAGGGGGGGGAAGGGGAAAGGGAGAGGGGAGAGGGGAGGGGAAGGGAGAGGGAAAAACAGATCCAAGCGGAAAGAGAGCCTCGTCCTCTGAGAACTCCCTTATCACAGTTTCGAAGGGCCCGCGGGCCCAAGGCATGAGCGAATGAAAAGCTCACAGGGTGGATCAAAGGCAGGGTTACAGCTTAGGAATACACCATGCATTTCGGAAGGGGGAAACAGAACAAACCATTCAAAGGAAAATACATCACTCAAATGATGTTACAGAAATTATTGCTGCTGTATTTCTACTATATTTTCCCCCTAATCTGAATTAAAACCAAGTCCTGATACCAGAAAATAAACACAGGACAAGAACTGCACATTTATTTTGCTCATCTATCTTTCAGCAATGTTATAGTTTTTCACTCTAGAATCCTGGGTAATTTTTGAATCTCTCTGCTCTCTGTGCTAAGTGATGAGACAGGATAGAATTTCCTTCTCTTATCAGTAGAGTTGTATGATGCTTCAATTTCAAATCTGACAACAGGCTAAGGCACAGGTTTATACAATAGTAGGAACCTTAGTATTCAAATTAACCTGGGCTCCTGTTACACCTAAAGGGAAAGTGAGTAGTATTTTGAGACAGTAACTCTCATAGTAAAATAAATATCTGGCTTCAGAAGTTTAAATTCTGTCTGCCTGTAACCCAGATGCGGCAACTTTTATAACCAACAGGAATCTGACCAACAGCATTGACAGAGGTTACTGTGTGATACATCTCAGTACATCTAGGTGTCTGCTTTAGGATGACCTAAACCACACCTGAAATTTACTGCTGTCATCTGTGGAACTAGATTTGGTCCCAGATTACAAAGTCAGTGTCTGTAAAAATTTGCCTCCGTATTAGACTAAAGATTCATTGCAATATTCTAACATCTATCTTATGAATAAACCAGTGAGATTATGAAAGTTTTAATCTCCGTTAAATACTGAGAAGTCTGAGATTGAAATTAAACAATAAACCTCTAAATATCTGAAATAAGATGAGGTGGCTCTCACTAAGCATCTAAGAAATTTTGATTCCATCATTCAAAATCCTGATAAAAGCTTTATATACATACATGAAAACGTACACCTGACCTCACTAACATATATGTATGCATTCTGGCTGGAGAAAAGGCTTTAGAAGCAGTCATCTGACAGAGGTTCTTCCAATGAAATTTTATGTCCAGTTTTGTAAAGTGAAAGATATGAATATTTTAGACAAACATTTGAAGACTAATTCAAACAGAATAAGAACCCTTATGTTTAACCATCACTGTGTTACAGCCTTTATTAAGCAAGAGTATCCAGAGTACAAATAATGGATCTTCTTTGCATTTCATTTAACAAATATATTGATTGAAGTCCCCTTTCAAACCTCAGCAGACGGGATGCTTTAGGGGTAATTTTTTCAAAGGAAGTTTGCATGGGGATTTAACTAGCCAACTTCCCTTGATGTTAGCAGGAACTGTGTGACTAAACCAATACATAACTTTGAAAAGACACCCCTAAACACCTTATGTTGAATCACTGGAAGTCTTTGAACTCAGCAGGATCGTTGCCTGGATAAGAAGCGGTTGTTCAGATCCAATATATGAATCAGTTATAATAAACAGTGCTATAAATGGGACAAAGATTGCATTTGTCCAAAGAGAAAGGGAAGGTTGGGGTAACACAGAACCAGTTGAATTGTCATTAAACCTTTTCTTCCTTCTAATTCTACCTTGGTGAACACTTCTGGGAAACCACTTCATCATCTATGGTGAGGTAGCTTCATTAAAATAACTCTAATTTTCTTCCGTCAGCTGCCAATAAAGTGGTCCCTAATGGATTTTCCTGTAGTACATTTTAAAGCAAATATATCTTGTTTAAGAAGTCATTTATAGGCAGCAAGATGACAATCAATCTGAAACTAGGGCCAAGGCCAGAAGATTCTGTCTGGACACAAGTCCAAACTAAGACATTATTGCTTTCGGAATACTTACTGTTTCATTCAGACAGTTCACTGTGTAACTGCATCATAATTTTGCTCCAGATTTGTTTATTATGTTGATTAGATTGAGTGAAGATGGAATCTCTACCTATTCTTCTTTGACTTCATATGGTGTCTCTCTTCTGCAGTTCTCTGCAGGAACTCTGCATCGCCTCCATCTCCCATGGAGAAGAAATAGAGGTCTCACGGATAGCTTTTATAGGTTGTGCTGAGCAGGAACCCACAGCAAAGGTCAAATTCAGTCTCAATTATTTCAGACCATAATGTTATTCCCTGACTAAGCCTTTCTTTATACTTTGTAAATTCTTCAAAGGGAAGTGCTTTGAACCACTGAATTGGAGAATTTTGATTTGACTTAGTTTACGCTCCAGATATGAATATAAATATATATATATTCTTTCAGGAGGAAAGCAAAAAACTTCCTATAAAATATATACATTGAAATTTAAAAAAACCCTGTAGCACTGCTATAAGAAATGTTAGACTAGCAACATTATTTTGATAGAAATATTTTCCCCCGTCATTAGATACGATTAAGGTAATCTTCCTAAAATTAGACAAACAGACAGAGATGTACCATTGTTATCTTCTGCAGCTGTCTGCCTACCAGATTTGTGACATTTTAGGGGTATCTTTTCAAAGCAGCATACAGAGTTTTAGCTGCATGACTCTCAGAAACATCAACAGAAGCTGATCGATTAAATCCCACACTTGCCTTCGCTTTGAAAAATTTTCCCCTAAGCATCCTGTCTGTTGGGCTTTGGAAAAGTACTTCACTATTTCCATGCAGAGAAATGCAGAAAATATTCAATCTATATTAAAAGATAAATTAAATTAAAATGGAATAAGACTAAAAATATATAAAATAAAATAAAGATCAGCATTTCTACTAGTTCTCTGCTCCCTTGATTGCTGCTCTGGTACTGTGAATGCATTCCAAGCTTTGTTACATCCATCAGGGATGGTACAGATGGACATTTTGCCTGTCCAACCTGACTCAACCGCTTGAAGATTCATCAGAGAGAATCTGTTGGCAGTTGCAAATGGATCTAATCCAGAGCCGGCAGATTTTGTTTCTCTAGAGGAAAGCAAGACTGTAAAGGGCAGACTAGACTGGCAAAAATATTTACTTTTATATTTCATCACTTCAAATTTATAATGGGACAAAATTCCTTTAAAACTTCACCTTTTTAATAGGATACTAACAGAG
>WEIT01000183.1:4784-47784 GCA_013389985.1 Dryoscopus gambensis
TCAAACCAAGACATACCGCTGTTTTTAAAAATCAAATAACTATGATAAAATAACAGATGCCTGGAAAGAAACAGTAAATATTCCGGAAGATTGGATACAGGAGTAGTAATCAACTTTACAGCTATGTTGATTTCTCTCATGATAAACCATGACCGGGTACCTCTAGAAGAAAAGATTTATCAGTTGGTAAAGTACCACATTCTGTAATAAGACAAATGTTATGATTGGAAATATAGAGGCTAGTATGTTAAACACTTTCTAATAGTATTGATCTTACTAAATATTTTAAATATATATACATATGTGTGTGTATATATATATATTTATTTATGACGTGTGTATATATCTCTGTATAGGCATTCAAAAAGATATTTAGTGTTTTATCACAGTTCAATAATTTTAAAACATCTCATTAAAGGCTTCTACAAAGAACTGAATCAAACCTCTGCTGTGCAAGTTACATTCAAGTTCATGTGAATTCATTTCCTTTATACTTCTCCACAGGTTTGTTTAACCACCTGCTGAATTCAGTGGGATATACCATCTGTTTAACTGGAGTCCAAGACATCCCTCAACAGCAAAACTCTCCTAATATCCACATTTTAAACATCCAAATTCACATTGAAATGCTCGTTCAGACTGTGTTCCAGAGGATATTCAGGGCCTTGGGCTTCATCTACACCAGTAATGAAAAAAGCAAGATACAGGGATAATGAGTGGTATGTGGTTTTCCTTATCACTGAACTGCTAATCAAAAAATGGCTGGGTTTTGGCTTAGGCAAACAAACTCCCTCTTGCCATATGCCTGATCACAGCATCATAGAATCGCAGAATCACAGAATAACATAATTGCTTTGGTTGGAAAAGACCTTTAAAATCAACAAGTTCAGCCATTAACCCTGCACTGCCAAGCCCACCACTAAATCATGTTCCTAAGCACCATTACTACATGTGTTTTAAATAGCTGCACAATTACTGTTAACCAACAGCCTTTCCCAGCAGCCAGCTTGAACAGGAAAGCATGGTTTCACGGAAGAATAGGGAGATTAGCACTAATAATAATAGTGTATTAGCACTAATCATGCAGTACTTGGAGTCTCTGTTATTTTCTGATATGGTTTTAGCAAAGAAATACTCAGGTATCATTGATTTTGTGTTTCTGGGCTCCAGTGTTCATGTCACACACAAAGCTTGAGTTATATCTGGACTGCAATCAACACTGCAGACAGACAATATAAGAAGGATCCTGGCCCCCAGCCTACTGCCTCTTCAGGTCCTCTCTTCACTTGGTGATGGAGGAACTTCCAAGGGTTCCTCCGTTGACTTCAATGGATTTTTATTTGAACCAAAATTTTCAAATCTTACAGGACCATTGTTAAAAGGGAATGCAAATATTTCCAAAGCAAGACAGAGAACACTGAAATGAGCCCCTGGAGGCCACTGCATTTATTTTGCTTTCAGTGCTAAAACCTATCTGTCTTGGAGTTAAAGACTGAAAACCTATGAATTTAATCTCCCTCAAGCTGTTCAGCTACTTTACTTGAAATATAGGCACCTGTTGCAGTGCATCATGGACAGCAGAGCCATATGGACCAGCAGGTTCATTGGTTTGATACCCCCACAGCCCAAGAACCCTAGAGTTAGGGTCAGGGTACAAAGAGCTGTGCAAAATACACAAACCTGCTTCCTCATAACTGGCCACCGCCATCCCCTTCTTTCTCCCTCCATATATAATTGTCTTGGTTTGAAAAGACAGGTGTCAGCTAAGGAAGGCGGGAGCCTCCCTTGAAATGGAAAATGTAAACCCCCTCCCTTTGAATTATTAGAATTTTGAAATTAAGGGGCTCTCAGGCAAAGATATGGGAATAGAAATAACAGTTCTTTACTAGGAAAATTTAAAAAAAAACAACCAAATGCAATAGTACAAAACAAAACAAACCACTGACAGAGTCAGAAATACAANGGTGTTTGAGATCTCAGCTTATATGCTGCATGGAATGCTTGGTTCCTCCCTCTGGGTGGAACATTTCACAATGGGATGATGAGTCATGGGCAAGGTGCTGATGGGCCATTAACAGGAGATAGTCCAGTTATCTGTGATTCATGCAGGAGGCATTCAGGGACCCATTCACAGAAGATAGTCCAGAGGAAGGAGGCAGGGAGCACCGCCCCACCTGGTCTCGACAGCTCATGAAGATGGTGACAGAATACAAACCCTTGGGCACATCCTGCACTGCAATCCAGGACAGTAGTTGTCCCCCTAGAATGTTCTATGGTCCTCGAATCCCTGTTGGCCCATGTTAATTCTCCCCTCCCACTTTATTCCCCATTGGCTGTGTACCCTTTTTCTCCGCCTTGGTACCACCTCCTTGTCACTGTACTATTGGCCATTTTTCATTTTCCCTCCCCTTTCCACTGGGGTATAAAACCCCAGATCAGTACTGTAATCTGGGTTCTTTGTGGTTCTGCTTTGCTTCTTCATGTTCCCTTGCCCTTCGCCTCAATAAACCCTTTCTGCCTTCTACGAAGAACCCCCTCCGCCTCTTCTTTGCCTCCTCTGCGCGCCCTTAACATCGGTGCATTAGGTGAACCCATGCTGGAGCTTCGCCAATCCTCCCACGCCCCATCCCGCGTGGGGCTAGAGCCTGGTGCTGGTCACCTGCTAGCCGGACAGAGCGCTGCAGCAGGCACTTATCCATAATGGAGGTGGCGTTAGTGACATTAAAAGCAATGAGGAGTTAATTACAATTATTCAAATTTGTTTAAAAAATATAGTGTATTTGCAGCTAAGTGTTATTTGTTCACTTTTGTTCATGTAACACTCCTTTTTAAAATTGCTGTAAGATCTAGTCCATTTTAACCTTAGCAATTCCTTGAGCCTATTAGCTCTGTTGGCACCCTTGGGTCAGTTAGCAAGCCCCAGGATCGCCCCCCTGAAAATTGCATTGCAGTCTGGGCATGTGGTGTTTCTTTAGGTCTACCTACATAGCTGAAGTTAAATGATCCTCCCTAGTAGAACAGTAAGTTCTTCTACTTTTTAAATATGTTTTTGGATAGTAACCTTTTCTTCAGAATTATAGATTTTTGTAACATTTCTTGTTTTCATATTTGCTATAAGAATGTAATTAAACTGTATCCTAATTTCAACTCTGACAGACAATCAATTACGAGTTCTTCCATCTGTGGCCTCTAATTTAGAAGAGTGTCTTGACATTATATGGATTTTTGACTATGATTTAAAATCATAATAGATTTTCCATGCCTTAGAATCCCTTGGTGCCTTTTGTGTCCCACCCCTCACAAGGAAGTAGTAAGTTATAAGAGCACCAACAGGAGAATTAGCCAGGCTAACTTTTGTGCTGACCACAATTCTGGCTCAGAGACACAATCTGACATCATGATAGATGAGACACAGCTTTTTTGCATTTGATACAATGATGGTCTCGGTGGGGTGCTACGACCTCCCGAACCAACTCCAACAGAAAGTCACTTGGCAGCCACTGCACACACACACACATACTCACACACACCGGATGGCTTCTTCGACAAATCAACAGCAAAGAGGCAGGAAGGGTCCTTGTGTAGCATTTCCACGGCAGAGGTTTATTTCAGGCCCACACACGAAGGAGACCAGTGACAACAGGCATAGAACAATGGAGGGTCCAAGGTTATATATGGGGGCGGGGAAAGCATCAGGGACCAATGGTCTGAGGGCACAGTGATGGTACATAGGCAGGACTAGGGTATGGGAGCCAATGGGAAAAACCTGAGGGAGTGGCAAGGAACAAGGTCCAATGGGAGAGTGGGGAAGGGACAATTTTCTAGGGAGAGAACAGATAAGGTATAAGGGGGCAGGGAGGCCAACTGGCCAACCAGGGAAGCAGAACTGGGATATATTAACATAATAAAACAGAGCATCCTGGTCTTTTCTGTTCACCCTAACCTGAGAGAATTTCTATTCCTAGGGATAGTCCCACCACCAGACTGCCTTTGTCCCTTGTGTTGTGGGCTCCCTGGCCCCCATATGATGGTGTGAGAGACTGAAGTGATAAAGGTTAATGACTAAAATAATTGGCCACTTGCAAAAACCAAAGGGTCTTTTGCTGATGATGTCCCCAGGTGAAGAGGAGTTGTGTAGCCACCACTGGAGGCTCCTAGCTGGGTTTTGAGCCAGATAAGTGAAGCAGCAGATCCTGGGAAGGTGGAATAATGCCTTTTATCATGCTAAAGCTGTCTGTTGCACAACTGACTCAGGTGTAAAAGTCCCCTCTAGGGAAGGCATCTAGATATTCATATGTAGGCCTGAAGGTATTCATCCCTTCTGATGGGTGATAACCAGCTCAACTACGCTGAGTGAGAAGTAGCTGTCATCTCTAGAAGGTGCAATAAATCATCAAAGATCCCTCTCACACCTGGGCATTCCACCCATTGAACTTTGTGTTTCATGGGCTTTCCCCACCCTTGAAGTATCAAGAGGCCACCATCACTTCAACCAGCAGACAGTGAAATTACAACAATCAAGTCTTGTCACTGAACCCATGGGTGGTATCTTTCTACTTTTATGTTGTTATATTGTTACAGATAATGATAACCAAAAAGGGTACATAACTCTTTCCACAACAGGACAATTGTTCTAAAATAAACCTAATCTATCTATCTATCTATCTATCTATCTATCTATCTATCTATCTAAACACCTGTCACTCAAGCGTTGTTTGACTCTAATCTGCCATAAGGGATCTACTAACAGGAACCTCAGTTACCCTCGCCTTCAGGGGCTGGTTCAAATCTGCTTTGGTCTGGATAGAGGGCTTTTTATTTTGCTAAAAATCCACCCATTTTTCTATAAATTCATTGGGCATGTATTCAAGATTTGCAAGGATTCATACCTAGAATCCAGAATTTTTTTGAAAGCAGTTCAGTAATTGACGTAAGGAATATGTTTGAAATTATTATTCAGATCTGGGTATTAAGGCAGCTTTATCTGATCCTGAATAAAGAGAAATGACCTTCCTATTGCATCTTGAAAAGTTTATTATCTCCATTCCACTGCAGGAGAAAATAGTTCATGCAATAAAATCAGTTCATCATGCTCTAGAATGATTAAAATCCAGCCAGAATCTCTCTACAGAAACTAGGGAAAATCTAACTCTGATAAGGAACAAAGATCTTTCTAGCTTGGTTAATGCCTACTAAATATCTATTTAACATCTATACTGCAGGTAATTTTTTTGTGCTGTATCCATATTGCCAACCCAATAACGTTATCAAATGCCCTTCTTTTTCTCCCGCAAAGGTTTTATTTGATTTTTCATGTGACACTATGTTACTGCCATGATCTTATGGAATAGTGTTTCATTAATCATTCTGTTCTAATGTTACTGGTCTTTCTTTATCTTGCTATTTCACTACTGCTGTATCTTATAAACTTCTGTCTTGCAGATGGTTTTGTATGCGCATTATCACATCTATTAGTTTCCTTCTAAGGCATCTTACTCAAACAGCATTCCTAATGCATCTACTCCTTATCTCACGATGTAAGATTAATGACAGATTGTGTTGTACAGGAATTAAAAAGACTGGGAGTATATGCAGCACACAAAAAGCCAGCCTGAGTCACATGAAACTACACAAAATCTGTTCCAAACAATATCTGGATATTTTTCTCTGTAAAGCTGAAAGCAAATATGCTGGAAGCAAGGGTTATAAGTAAGAGGACTGGAAGCAGTAACTTTTATTTGTGAACTGTTTATTTAGCAACCAGCTTTTTTTTCTGTGTGCATGATTTGTGAAGCTATTGCAAAAAAATAGATAACCTATTTTTAAGATACATAATTTTAGCAACCATTTTGCAGAATAAGTGAACAATTTACACAAAATGTGAGAAGTGAAAATTGTGACAAAAAGACTGTTTCTATAAGCATCCATCTCTTAAAAATCTGCAGACAGTATTCACTTGAAATGTATTACTATAGCAGTATCCATCTGAAATACATTACTAAATATAATCACATTTTGTATGGCCTAGAGATTCTACATATGAAGCTGAACTGAGCTCTGTCTTAATTGAAATTATTGTAGGAGTGGGTTTGGCTCATGCAGTTAAATGTTTGATCTGTTTTCACCTTGAAATCATAATCTTGTGCATTTCTTCTTTTTGATTGCTTTATTAAATGGAAATGAAAATTCTTTTCTTTCTCAGTGTACTACCATTTGAATAACAACTGATCCAGGAGAAGCTGGGCATTTTGGGAGCATGGCTGGAGCAGTCTGATGTTCAAAACCACTCTCGAGGAAGAAATGTTTTTCCTCACCTTCATGGAGGAGCTGGACTTCCATGTCCAAGTATTCATTATAGAAAGGGAAGGAGAGGAGAGGTGGCTGAGGGTGGTCATCCAGTTCCAAGAGAATGGGTGGAAGAACAGATGTTAGGCCATGCAAAAATTAAATGTGTTTTTTGCTTAAATCCCATTAAAATGTGTCTAGGATTGTCCCTGTTACTGAGATAAGAAAGAAATTCCACTGAGAATGCATGACTTATGAAATGACAGTCTTTAGCATACAGGAAAAAATATATAGAGATTTATTAAAATAAAACAACAATAATTGGACAATTCCATGTAAATGAAATTAAAAATATGCTCTATGCAATTAAAGCTATTGTTGCTTTTGTCATCTTAATATTTCCAAATGTACACACAACTTTTTATGCTGATGCAGGGAGGGGAATTGGGAACTGATAGGAACTGCTTTCAGATTTTTAAAAGATTTTTAGTAATTAATCCCTAAACCAGAAACTTGACAATGTAGATCTATAATTTTCTGTGTTCTTGTAGTTTATTTCTGAAGACTGACAAACAAGAAAATATTCCACATCTTTGTATCAGATAGGTATGCAGAGTTCAAGCTCATTAGTCTTTTCCTTTTATAAAAGAAAATGGACTCATTCTAACACCCTTGTCAGCTGTCAAAGTCTTCACAGTTTCTATTCATTGGTCCAGATAAAAGCCTCAGATAGGTCCATTAATTTCAGTAAAACTATACAATTTATGCTTATCCAGCTTGCTGCTGGAACAGTTCTATTCACTTTTGCTCCAAATTAATTGTTATTTCTGAAGAGAAAGGGGAGAGGAATAGCATCAGACACAGCATGATCCTTCAGCCTCTAACCCAGACCAACATTTGTCTATATTGTAGTTACATTGCTTTTTGTCTTCCACTTGCTTTCAGTGTTTTCTCTTCCCCTTTTATATGTCTTCATAGCTGCCCTTTGTTCTTCAGTTTTCTCAGCATGACTCTTCTCTTCTGCATCTGACATTTCTGCCTATCTGACACATTACATGCATGTGGGTAATTTCTTACATGTGGTATCACAATCTAAGCTCAAAAGCTAAACTAATTTTCCATGTCGTGCTTATGGAATTAATGAGGAGGGTATAATACTATATTGATATGACTTCAGAAGTAGCAGAGCAACTTTGTTGACTGATTTTTTCTTTTCGGGATTATACAAATATAAATACATTTAATATAATTTTTATTATTTCTCGCTAAACTGTCCACTAAATGGACAAAATCATGGTGAGTATGGAGAGTTAAGAGTTTAAAGAGAGCTATAACTCTGCAGCTGTGTAGTTGTACAAGTTATAGTCAATGGCAGTTGATGATAGGACCTTAATCCTGCTCTGTTTGAAATTACTTTTCTATCCTTTTATTTTCGTTGTCTCTAGTCTCTTCTGTGCATTTTATATTTACGTTTCTTTCCCTACTGTTCACAGTATGTACATTATATGCAGTAGATATTAGAGCTGTACTGTCAATATCTTTAGGTAGTATTCCATTAAGATCACCTTATCCACTATATATAGTACGGGTGGATTGCAACATGGATAAGAAAGTGGTTGGAAGGTCAGATCCTGAGGGTTGTGGTCAGGTGTTCAGAGTCCCAGTGAAAATCAGGGACAAGTCCTGTCCCTCAGGGGTCTGTACTGAGACCAGTGTTGTTTAATATCTTCATTGATGATGCAGAGGAAGGGATTGAGTGACCCCTCAGCAAATTTTCAGATGACACCAAGCTGAGTGTTGCCGTTGACACACCTGAAGGATAAGATGACATCCAGAGGGACAAGCTTGAGAACTGGGTCCATGCCAATCTCACGAGATTCAAAAAGACCAAGTGCAGGGTCTGCACCTGGGGCACAGCAACCCCCAATATCAGTACAGGCTGGGGGATGAACAGATCTGGAGCAGTCCTGTAGAGAAGGACTTGGGGGTGCTCATGGATGAGAGGCAGGACATGACCTGGACATGTGCCCTTGCAGCCCAGAATGCCAGTTGTGTGCTGGGCTATATCCAAAGCAGAGTGGGGAGCAGCTGAGGGAGGGGATTCTGCCCCTCTGCTCTGGTGAGAGCCCACCTGCGGTGCTGCATCCAACTCTGGGTCCCCAGCATGAGAAGAACATGGACCTGTTGGAGCAACTCCAGAGGAGATCACCAAGATGATTTGAGGGATGGAGCCCCTTTCCTCTGAGGAAAGGCTGAAAGAATGGGGATTTTTCAGCCTGGAAAAGACAAGACCTCAGGGTGATGCAATTGTAGCCTTCCAGTACCTGAAGGGAACCTACAAGAAAGGTGGCAAGGAACGTTTCACCATGTAGGGACAGGGCAAGGTGTAATGGCTTAAAACTGAAAGACAGACGGTTTGAATTACATATAAGGAAGAAATTCTTTACTGGGAGGTAGGTGATGCACTGGACCAAGATGCCCAGAGGAGTTGTGGATGCCCCACCCCTGGAAGTGTTCAAGGTCAGCTTGGATGGAGCCCTGAGCAACCTGGTCTGGTGGTAGGTGTCCCTGCCCATGACAGGGGAGTTGGACTAATATGATCTTTAAGGTCCCTTCCCTCAAACTATTCTAAAATTTTTCATTATATATAAACTGTAAGTAAACAGATGAACTTCTAAGCATGCCCAGCCTAGTTCCTGTTTACCTGATTCTTGTTTGGCTATATTTGGTTTTTCCAAAGTACTTTTCCAAAGTACTTGTCAATGGTTTGAACACTTCCAAGGAATTCATTAATAAAAACACTTAAGGTAATGCTTCCTGACATTTCAGCTAATTTCATAACTGGCTGCTCTTTAGTATTTCCCAAATATAATTTTCAGACCATTGGGGTGACATTTTAAAACACAATGCCAAAGCATGTGATTAATTGATAATGCCAAAATACCTGATAAACTAAAGTTTTCCGTAAGTTTACCCAAAGAGGCTGAAAGATAGCAACCACTATATTAACCTTTGCTCCTAAGAGTCACTTTGGGCATTTTGAACAGGTTGCTAATTAGGGCATCAAAAGTACAGGGGTTCCCTTTTCAGACTTGAAGGTTAAAGACACTAGATGACAGACATCATTTTGGCTACCTCAGGAAAAAAAAATGTTAACCAGCTTCACTGATCTTGAATTGCTGTTGACAGGATCTGAAAAAAACCTCTGACCCTTGTCATAAAGAATTCATCTGTTAGTCAGGCAAATGCTTATGGATGGGAAGACTGACACCTTTCACTATCTTTGATGTGTTTAAGGTTGCAGCATGTGAATATGTGCAGGGCTTTTATAAGAAGACACTGAGAATAAAAAAGATCGAAGAAGGGTGTGAAACCCTGTAAGCTGGCCTGTTTCTTCAATTGTCATTTGGCCTAAAAATCCTATAGTTGGCTTTCCCTTCAAATAATGCTGCTGTTGAGGAACATAGTGGATTATAAGTACCAAACAAAAAGTGGACATTAGTTCAATTCTTGCTTAGACAGGCTTTGACTTTTCTGAGGTATGACAGATAAAGTTTTACCCTATTCCAATGTTGCTAGCAACATATATATATTTTAATTCTTGAAAAGTTTAAGGAAACACTATCCACAAAGAAAAGAAACCTCCAATTATTTTTTGTGTGTTAAATATAAAAATGATTATGTGATTTTTTTTCTTCCTCCTTTTCCCCCAGGTATCACTTTGTCATTTCTACCAAAGACCCATAAGGAACAGTCCTATTTGAAATCCCTCCATTGTCTCTTTTTATCCCTGATTATTTCTCTCTGCTTTTTTAATTTCATCAAACATCTCTGTTTTATAAACAACGCTTATACATAAGGTGCCTATAATTTTTAAGCCACATTTTGGATCCTCTGACTCTACACTTACCTACTGTCAAATATTAGAAACATTTTAAAAAGCAACATCTTGAAAAAATACTAAAATCCACATACAATGAATACTAACAACCAGGCATAGAGGCTGTTCTGCGACCCAGCCCAGAAGAGCCACTGATTATGCTACATAAAGTAACAGGACTTTAGCTGAATGAAGGAGACTCCTCCACAACCCAGGAGGATCAGTTTGCTACCGCAGATTTGGGTTAATACCTCAAAAAGGAGCAAAAGAAACAAAATTTTAGCATTAACTTTTTAAGTGATACTTTACAGAAGAGAAAGATCCCTTTCAGGACACGCTTTGTCAGAATGGTTGACACATTTTGATTTTTGGTACAAATGTCAGAGAGAAAAACTTGGGATTGTGATGCCTGAATAGGAAGAGTCTCGACATCTCAAAATTGGGCATTTAGATCTGAGAGCGAGACAGGATTTCAGACACAGTTACACCTTCATGAATGTGATTCATGTAATATAATATAGATAAATAATTGAATGCTTCAGTGAAAATAATGCAGGCCATGATTTGCTGCAGTCTTAAGAGACCTGCTCCTGGGAGCAGCTGACTCAACAGCTCACTGTTTCAGCACCTTACCTCCTTTCAGCATCTTGAATGTGAAATCCTTCTCCTTAAGGCTTCAGTTCCATTGTAACCAAAAGGAAGCTTTTTATATTTTTCTTGGTTTATTTTTCCTGGGTCATGTAAGTGTAATTGGCTCCCTAGCAAAAGGAATAGCTGCAACTAAGAGTAAATGGAACATGAGGGTATGACCTCCTCATTCTGATAGCAATAAGTGGTTGGATTTGTTTGCCATAAATAGGGTTTAAATCTGCAAATCCAACATTTGTATTTCCCCTGCAGATTTTCAGAGGTAGAGCTTAAAACCTTTACAGCATTTTGGGGGCTAAATGTTGTTGTTTGAGAGGGAATAACTGGAAGGAAAAATGTCTACTTCATCTCTTGTTCTCCACACTTGCTTTAAAAAAATACACTGAAAATATATACCTAAAAAAAGTAATAGAAAGGGAGATCACAGTATTATCCTCTTTATTGTAGCTGTTCACAACTTTTGATCATGCTTCAAACACAAGTTAGCATGAAGTGAAATACCAATGATACAGAAGTTCAATGACCCAGTGATGTATTAGCAAAGTCTCATTTCAAGTGTGCCAGCTTGAACATGGTGCATTGTCAAAGTGCCAGGCATGCACGAGTCCATTACTGGAGCTAGAAGGGCTACTCTGTTGTACTTGTGTAAGAGTGTGAAGATACAAACGTGACTCACATCATGGGCTTATAGGCTACTGCCTTCAGGAACACAGTGTGAAGGTGTACACAGGGTCAGTTCCAGTCATTACTGGTACAGGCACATGCCATTTTAGTCTAGTTAATAAGGCAGCAAATGTTTAAAATGAAGATACACAGTAGGAGATTAGTAGAAGTATGTATGTTAGCTAGCTCCTGAGATGGAATCTTTATTTTTCTATGATGGCTCTCATGCTTTTGAACGTTGTAGTTTCTTTAAAGGATCTGTGGGGTTTCCAGTCCCAAAACACCTCATTTTTAACTGTTCTGTAGACACAGGCTTGGTTGAAAATGAGCTGCACTTGTTGAAATAGTCTTTGTTTCTCTATAAAACTAGGGAATACAAGATTCATCGTATAAACGATCTAAACTGTTCATTATAAACATACAGAAGAAAATTCAATGACCACTAAATAAAAAAATCTTTCTTCATTTCAAAGGATCTACTGAACTTAATTTCTGAAGAAGTAGAGAAAAGAACATGAAATTACAGATTTCCTCATTATACAGTTGCATAATAGTAAAGTGAAATAAAGTGTGCTGTCTGAATTAGCTGACTCACTGATGGATGATATGCATATACTGTGTAAATGTTCAAACATATACCCACACGAGTTTTTTTTTTTTAGTTTTTCAAAACACTGCATATCATAAAGTATTTAAAAAATGCAAGTAGAACAGAATCCTCCTATTGTAAGTAAAAGAAGAGAAGAAATTTCTTTCTCCTAAGTAGATAATTTATCATATTTAATCCTTTGTCTGGAAATATAATTATATCTTTATAGACTAGCTTTATATCTGAAAATCCAATGCATTTTAGACCACAGATAACATTTTAAACTGACTTTTGAATCTCTCCAAGGCCCGAGATCCCACCACTTCTCTGGATGACCTGTGATCAGTCACCCTTACAGTGAAAAGGTGTTTCCTGATGTCCAGATAGAAACACCTCCTGTGTTTCAGTTTGTGCCCAATATCTCTGGTCCTGTGACTGGACACTGCTTCAAAGAGCCTGGTTCGGTCTTTGCACTTCGTAAGCATGAATTAGATCCCCACGAGCCTTATCTTTGCAACCCCCTATTGGACTCTCTCCAGTACATCCAAATCTCTCTTGTACTGGGGGATGCAGTCCTGGTTTGACCTCACCAGTGCTGAGCAAATGTAAGGAGAATGATGTAGGGATACTCATGTCACCTAGCTGGGAAAGGAAAGAAACTGCAAGGAATTTCTCAACTCTACATCATTTTTTAGAAGGGGTTAGAAGGACCTGAGTCACTTGCTAGTGGACAGAAAATTAATGGAGGCATTGAACATGTTGACCTTTTACTACTGGAATTTTGGCACTAGGGAACTCTTGAAAAAAGTGGGAGAAGTGTTCAAAACAAGTAAAAAAACTTTCTTATACCATGTGCTCTGATCTTACATTACAAAGAAGACAAGAGTGCCAGCATCTGTACTCCAAGTAGCAGGATATTTTCACAAGCTGCAATATCTCAATGCTCAGGTTATAACCAAAAAGAAAAGAACAAATGCTACATAGTATTTTGGAATATACACAACTGAAATCTTCTAGAAAAATGTTCAAGGCCACTCTTGCTTTGAGTGAGGCTCCAGAAAGAGCATGATTACCCACATATTGCTATTTCATGTTTCTTCCCTTCCAGTTTGTGTTTTTAACTAAGGAGGTAATATATCTGAATGTGGACAGGGAATATACTTGCTAAAGATGATAGTGAAGAGCCTTTCCAAAAATGACTGCTCAACAGAAGATCGCAAATGATGGCATCTGAGAGACTGCATTCCTTTATAGTAAGAGAACTTAGTCCAGAAACCTGCTCTCTATTGGTCAGTGCTGACCTTTCTTTTCTCTCTCTCTCTTTGCTTCTGTGGGTGGACATATGAAGCAAGGGGGTCTCTGAACAAATTTCTGCAACAAATGAGAAGAATAAAATCAAATTCAAAAGGCCAAATGCTAAAACATATAGTTTATGCTTTTCAGATACTTTAATATCAGACTCTAATTTGTTGTACCCAAAGTGCATCTATCAAGCTATTTTGTGCTGTCTTTCATCTGCAGTTCTCTTGCTCTATTTCAGTCTTTTATACCTCTCCTCATTTAATCCTGATTTTCTCAGGTATTTTCTAACTTTTCAGAAATCACACATACAGGAAGTAGAAACTTATTATACTAGCCAAGAGAACTTTTTTTAAAATTATAAGATATTTTCCAGTCCAAATTTTCAGACTAAAACAACACAGATTCCTCTTTTATCAGTTTTACGTTTATGCAGAATATATAAAAGACAGTCTGAATTTTGAAAAGTTCTTATTTCCCAAAGCGTGTATGTCTGAAATATTCATAATGTGCTTAAGTAACATATGATATTTGTAATCTTGGAAGCTCACAGCTCTGAAAGGGTTCAATGATTTTAACTGAGTCACAATGTAATCCAGTTGGCTTCAGTGGATCCACTTGAATGAGACACATGTACAGGACCCAGACATAACTGCTGAAAATGTTTTAAAATTAATGTCAATTTTCTGACTTTAGCTGCTCTACTGAAAGTAATGATTACGGGGAGATACAGGCATGCTGGCAAAAATTGCTCCCTATTTTTGTTCTGTTACTTGACAGGAGGGAGGGATGAAAGATTACCTCTCTGTGCCATGACAGGAAGTGTAGTCAGTTGACTGCAGCATTCCGTGCTGTTATTACCTACAGGGATGTTATTTTCATTATATTCTTTAAAGAGCTTCCAGAGGTGCAGTAGACATGAGAGTGGAAATCATGAAATCACTGTGGTAATACAGATTTCAGTCACAACCCCTCTCTTTCCTTTGCCCCAAATACACATTATTGAAAGTTAATGGATTTTGACTGATTTTTCATAGATTTATTTTTATCCAGACAGCCAAACATTCCAAACATTCATTTAATCAGTGTGTTTGAAATCAACTGTGAAATAAATGATAACTGTATTTTGTTTAAATACCTTTTATCTGCCATAAATGGAATAGGTTTAAATCATTCGTTCCAGAGGGTCATAATTTTGTGAATGTTAAATATATAGACCGTCCTACTTATGTCTATTTGTCAAGACATATTGGTACAAAACATGCTTAGGCCTGGTCTTCCACAACATTCTGTACGCGATTACCTTTCAATGAGGTATTAGATAAACAATAAGGCCATGAGAAGCATTCAGCAACCCTGATGGGACGGCATCCTGGTGATTTTCTCTCTTCCAGTAGCTAGACCTGTTAGACTTTTTGATTTCTATGTTGGCGATAGCATTTCCATTCAAAAGTAAATATTCCAGTTGGAATGAGGAGCAAGATAGAGGGCTAGTTTACAAATGTCTGTTTAGAATGATAGGAGCTACTGTTTAGAAGCGATTCAAATTCTGCAAACTTAATTTTCAGTTTAAACGTTTTTCACATTCCACAGCTGATACACAAGGAGGCCATACCCCTACTGCTCCACAGTGCACAGTGGTGCAGTTCTCTTCATTAACCTTGTCTGGAATCTCTGCAAATCACCTATCTGACCATTCCAGATACAGTTCCTGTCTTTTAACACAATTATAGAACAGCTCAGGTTTGAAGAGAGCTCAAAAGATTATCTTACCCAGACTTCTGTGGAAAGGAGAGTGCCAGTAAGATTATCTAGTAGCTTCTACAGTCACATCCAATGGTAAGAACTCTACCACATCTTTGATAGAAAGGTGTTTGATTTTTGTTTTTGGTTTTGTTTTGTTTTGTGGGGTTTTTTTTAAGAAGCATGCCATTTATTAAATGACACAGATTAATGAGCTTAAAGTCTCTATATATTTAGAAGTTTGTGATAGATTTCATCTATGTATTTGCTTGTATTAATTTATAGACCTATTAAGGAAACGTAGTTCAGAATTACCAAAAAAACTTTATAGGATCAAATAAGTTTACACTGAGTAATGCATTTTGTGACTTAAATGTTCTATAATACATTATTTAATACATCTTTTAATGTGTATATGTGACAGTATCTATACAATAACAGATGGCACAATATATCAATTTTATATATATATATATATAATGGNAGAAGAGTGAAACAAAGCAGAACTGAAAATCACAAACTTGGATTTGAGGCTATGTCAAAGAAGTCAAGGCAACCTAAAAATTCTTTGCACACTTCCTGGTCTGATAAACCCTAATAAGAGTGAGGGTGTAACTCATAAGAGAGAAATAGAGCTCACCAACACAGTAAATTCAAAAAGCCCAGGTCTGCACATCTGTGAACTTACTGCAACCATGTAAAAACGTTTCTTACTGTTGAGGAGATTTTGTTGGAAAAATATCGTTGATCCAAACCACACTATGCAACTTCTGTAAGGAAAGAAGTATGTTGTGCATCCCCTGGCTCCAGCTCAACCTTTCATTTATTCTCAACTTTTCCACTAAGGAAATAATTTTGACATATAGAAATAGCATCTTTTGACATAACCTTCTTGTTCCACTTCTGATAACAACTTTCCTTCCTGTGTAATTTGAAAGCTTTATGATGAAAGTGAATGTAAACTACTCTATAAAACATGATAGGTTGTACATACTATGGAGAGGACAGTAATATTCTGTGGGCAGCTTCCCGTAGAACCAAAGATAAATGCCCTGCTGGAATAAAGATAAAAGATTGTGTGGTGGCTGAATGTATGAAAACAAACATCTGTGAGTCCCAGGCATAGCAACTCCCTCTAAGAATTTAGCAAAGAAAAACAATTACTATCTGCTCTGCATGCTTGTCTACATCACACTGTCCCTTCCAGCAAATTTCTGATCTGTGGACTGTGCTATAGCACTGCAACTCTTTCCAATCAAGGAAAAGTCACTCCAGTGAATATCTGAAGTCACAACTCTTTACTATTACTGCTGTTATCACTACTGTTACTACTGCTATGGCTGCTGTTGCTACTACTACTACTGATACTACTACTACTACTACTACTTCTGTTTTTATAGCTACTGCCTTTTCTTTTCTCTAAAGGTGAAATGTAACCTGGTTTTATAGCACTGCCCCATCTATAAATGTGTCCTTTTAGACCTCTGTAAGAAAATTTATCTCGGCAGACCACATTCCAAGAGGAATTGTGCTGTGATTGTCTCCTGTTGTGAGAGTAGCAATGGCTGTTTTCTGAAACTCCATCCTTTTTTCTTTCTGGGCCTCTTTTCTTCATCTGTTTAAAGGAGTTGATCATATGTTCCTGGTTGACAAGAATCATGTTAGAAATAAAACCCACAAACTTATTGGTATTATGAAAACAGGGCTTCATATTCGGTAGGGGAAAAAAATAAATCTGAGAATTATAATGAAGTGTAGGGGTTTTTTGTTTTTTTTTTAGTAATTCATCTGGAGCTTAATAGGGCATATATTTTGCTTAGAATATGGATTTGAAAAAATAGCAAATTTTTTCTTCAGAGAAACATCATTATCACGGATGTAAATATCTGTAGTGTATAATAAAGACAAAAGCAGCCAAATAAATAAAAAATAGCTAATGTTTTAAATCGAGGTTGAACATTATATTCCTTGACACTAAAATGGAAGTGTTAGTGCCATTCCCACAGCATGGGAAAACTGTGTTTGTTTATTTCCACTTTGTATTTCCCTAAGGACACTTTGCTCCACCAGTATAATTAGGATGACATTTGGAGCTGCTGTATTTCAATACAAGAGCAAGAGACACTGTGCAGCTTGACAAGAGATTATGATGTCAAGTCAATTGCTGCAGCAATATCAATATTTATTCCCTCATTCCTTGTGTCTTGTTTTATTTTCGTTCCTCTTTTTCTATTAGGCATAAAAAAGTATCTAAAACCTATCCTATTGTGCAGCATATTTGTTTTTGTTCTAGACATCCTTGCTTTTCCCCAGCTAATTTTGATCTTAAATCCTCTCCTTTCTCAGGTAAATAGTAGTTAACTCTTTCAGTAGTGCAATTACTTTATTAGAATGAATTCTCAATTGATCTAGTATAACATTCTTAATGAGTTCTGTATCTTATTTCATTGAAGAGCGATCTCAGAATTATACTATGTATTTTAATTGCTTCACTACTGGTGAATACATATCAATTATATGTATCCATTGTGTTCACCACTAGTGAAGCAATTAAAAAAAAAGTCATTATTATACAGGTACTGAACTCATTAGAAATGTTGTACTTGATCCATCAGGTTACAGGCTTTAAATAAGAAACACTTGCCAACACCACGTAGCATAACCTGAGATTCCTGATAGTTTATTTTTGTGAAAAGTAAAAGAGGGCTGTGGTTAGCAGCTCATCCATGTTTTCTTTTTACAGAATAGCAGAGATGATTTACCCTGGAGTGGATTCAGATTAACAAGTATAACCTGAAGAGCATTTCAGCATTGTTTGTGTGGAATAATGTCATAACAGCAAAGCACAGCAGCACAGATGCTAGAGTTCAGAGCCAACAGTGAAGCAATTATGTATAATTGTTATTAGTTTAGCCTGATTAATTCTTTTATATTTTCCTGATTTTGTTGTAGAAAACACAAGTATATTTATCTTCAGCAACACTTTTTTTTTCTAAGAGAATATTACAGCTGCTTAGAGATATATGTCTGTCTCTGTATAAGCAGATTATCTCCTACTGAAGCACCGTATCATTGATAGGATTATTTCTTAAATGAATCAGAAAATCAGCCTCCCAATTTAAGGGTCTGTTGACGTTTAATGCCCTAGGTCTTGTTTGAGAATTGTGTTTATTCCTCTATAACACCACCAGGAATTTATTTGATGCATGCTCTGATTAACTTTGCATGACATCGCTAGATGGCAGTGTCCCTTCCAGCCTTGATTGATATTCCTACACGTTTCTAAGACATTTAATTGAGATTCATAATTATTCAACTTCTATTAAGGATGTATAATATTAATACAAAATTAATGTATCTTCACTAACAAACATAAGGTAAATATCAAAGAGAATAATGTTAATTCTTCTAGTTACTCTGGGTTTTTTACAGGTATTTATTGTTGCCCTATTTTAAAGTAACCTTGATGTTTACTTCACTTTTTACCAGTATGATTAGGTCAAGTCATGAAATATTGGAACTTTCCTGAAGTGAATGCTTCTAATTTCATTTTTGTCCCTTTGTTTTTCACTTTCATGGTCACTAATTAGCTGTTCACATGGAGGTCCAGATAATTCCTGAAATTTGTAATTTTTTTAATAATAACTTTTTTATGCATAAAAAAGAGAGAAAGAGAAGGAACAGGGAAAGAGAAGGCAGTGCGGCCCTTAAACTCTTACAGTACACTGTGCTTTACTCTAGAGGAACTGATGCTAGTAGAAAGAGTCTTAAACAGGTGTTTATAAATTTAGTTCACTGAGGCTGGGCTTCCATTACGCTCATTAGAAAGAGACACCTTCTTAAAAAACACATTTAGAATGGTTACAAGTGGTCTTGAAAGCAGGCAAATTTGTGCAGTCAGAATTTGCTGGCTGTCTCCAATGCCTCTGGAAAGTCAGGCACTTCCACAGACTAATTGTGCGCTGGGACAACCATTCACTCATTCATGAGAGCCTGAGGCAAGCTAGCTCAGCCATTTTAGATAACTTGCTTATGATCTGTCCTGTAAACCTGTGAAGACAATTCTCTTTCTCTATTAACAGCTATATTAAATGCCCCATGAAATCCTTTACAAATTTAAGAGTTAGTCAGAAAGAAAATTACTTTAAATTAGACTCCTCTCCATTGATTAAAATTGATTGCAGAGGAAGTTTAGGCTAGGTTTGAGTTAAGCTTTATGAGTACTTCCCCTAAATGATCCCAGGAGTTTCAAATTAGCCTTTCAGTATGTGGTAGCAAATGTATGTGTGTTTCTTTACCAAAAGAGTACCTCTGGTGTTCTTGATTTGTTCAAGTTCCACCAGAGTATAGACACAACAAAAGCAATTCTGAGTTACTTTTTACTTTGAACATGGATGTTTCTCTTTTTTTGTGTCAACCGGAATGTCACTACTCTTTTTTGTTAAATTTTGTGTGCTACCATAACTACGGTGTCATCACAGCTGCGTGGAGGAGTTCTGACACCACAAGCAATTTGGCAATAGTCTAAATTATTACATTATTTCAATCTAAACAATGAGAACGACTTCAGAGAGACATTAACTTTTAGTATGATGCCTTTGATTCAGTGTAAGTTGAAAACAAAAAAGAAGCTTTCAGTTTGTGAAATAGTTTTCTCCAAAAATTATGAGAACTGCAGTTGTTCATTTGCAGAAACATCTGTCTCAGTCATTCACAGTATCTGAAAGAGATCAATTCTTCCAAGACTGAGAATTCACAACTTTATTAACATAGTCAATATGCCTAAAGAAATTAAAATACACTCTTCTTTGGTAAGGAAGGTAAATTTATGACTTATGCATATTTTGTGAATATATGCAGTTAGTTCTCAGTGTTTGAAAGTTTGGTTTTAATATTTCCATAAATCTTTGTAAATAATAATGATTTATATGCAAAGCCTTGCATGTGCCCAAACCTTCAAACTGGATTGCCTAGTGGCAAAAATCCCTAAGTTTTATTGAAGTTCCTGAATAAAAAATGGGTTCACTTTCAATGGTTATATGCATCAGTGTTTTTTATGGCATAGTAGTTGCTCAACAGTTTTGGTAAATGAAATATTGTTAAGGTGCACCTGTATAGAAGAAGCCAACTTAAAAAGTCAAAGATTGTCTTACCTTCAGGCCAAGTTAAAAGGATTTTCACTATTCTAATGGAACGCTGATTTATTTTTTTAAAAGACAAACATCCTTTCATTCCTTTTATTCTCTACAGGTTGTTGATATGTCCCTGTTTATATCCAATTTTTAGGTTTTTTATGCACTTCATTCTGTTGCGGTTAGTAGTTTCCTGAGATGGTATGGCATGCTGCAGCCTTCCCGGAGAGCGCAGCGGTGCTTTCTTGGGGAGAGCAGCTGTCCCACTTCCTGTAGCCCCTTCCGGGCAGCCCCACATGTCTCTGGCTAGCTCTTAGCTTCTGCAGCACGGTGGTGATAAAGGAGGCGAGAAGACTCCCCATGTGGAGACCTCAGAGGATGTTTATTCACAAGGTCCCAAAGGCAGAGAGACCCTCACGACGACAGGCTGAATCCCCAAGGCAGAGGAGAACAAATGGCGTGCAGGCTGGGGTTTTATTTGGGGATCAGGGGGGCGGAGAGAGCACATGGACTAATGGTCACAGGGCACAGGGGCAGTACATGGGCGGAGCTGGAGTATTGGGACCAACAGGGAGAATCTGAGGGGGTGGCCAGGACTAGGGGCGGGGAAGGGAGAACCATGTGGGAAGGGCAGGTATTTAGAAAGGAGTTGGGAAGTACCGCACCACATCATTCTGAGTTATTTTTTTTCTCCATGTTATTTTTTCCCTATGAGATTTTCTAGATACATTTCATTTATATTTTGCTATTTATTTTATGAAATTAAATGTAAAAATAAGTTATCAAACTAAGGCTTGTCTTTTTAACCTCCTTTTTATAATTAATTATAGTTGAATATAACTAGTAGTGAAATGAATTAATTTGCGTTTCCTTTTTCTGTATTACAAAAGAAGATTCTTAGAGACTAATTTAGGACAGAAACTGTAAAAAATAGCAAGATTAAAATCAAGAGTCATTATTGCACTATTTATGTTACCAGTCACTTAATAGAGTAACATTTATGCAGTATTAATGATGAAGGATTGAAATATTTTTCACACCCAGTGATAGAATTATTTTGCTTTTTTAGCTCCTTTCAACTATATCCATAATTGGCAATACAGTTTTAGGAGCGTAAAACGGTGTTCTGGGAGTGGCAAATAACCCTTTTAAACAATCCACATTTCTGCTCTTACCTTTTGTTAATGCAGAGCACTCCTACCTCTTGCACACTGATGCTAACAATTATTTTACAGGGAAAAAGTCATATTTTCTCTGTTAATGGAAGCAGTGGGCTCAGTCCTACCTGCAGGCTGGGAGGGTGCAGGGGAAAGAATGGATTTTTGTAAAATATTTATAACAAGTGAAGTAAAATTATACACAAGTAGTATTTTAAATCTTCCTTTTAATGCCAAAGGTACAGTGATTTCATGAAAATTATATTCTTAGCGGTTTTCACATTCTTTTTTTCCTCTCTGGACTGTATAGTATTTTAAAATCTCTCTAAACATGTGCTGCTGGGTCTTTTATTCCTTTAGGCTTCTTCCTTATAAACCATTTTTATGAGCGTAAACTCCTATTGTTTTGCAGAGACTTGTAAACTATCAAGAACATCCTTTCTAAGGGCTTTCTCCATTGCTAAGCCATAATTTCGTCCAAAGGATGTTTTTGGTTGATTCATTTATTTTTTTCTTATCTGCATAACATTGTGTGGACTTAAGAGCTGATGAACAAACACACCGCAGAAGCAATTTGGAAAAGGACTGAGTGGGAAGTGTGGAACATTTTGCATTACTAAAAACCTGTCAAAGTGGTGATTTGTACCACCTTGGAAGTAATAATGAAGGCTTTAGGGAAAAGAAAGGCTATTTTAAATGTTTAGGGTTTTTTAACTAAAACTTTTTTTGCATTTTATTTGTGTTTAGTTTATAATGCGCTACTACCATTGTGTAAAATCTCATCCTACTCAGCCTCTGGACACAGCACCGAGAGAGATCTGTTATTGAAAACTACTAAGCCAAATAGTAGTAATAGAAATGTTATCTCTGTCAGAAATGTGGACAGCAAAAACAAATTACAAAATGGAATATTAAGGACAATAAGTTCATCCCAGTTTAACAGAATCATTGGGTGCTTTAAGAGAGAAAACTGTTCTGCAGATTGAAGATTGCAGATACAGTACATCATCAATTACATTCCAACTCATGTGAGTACCTGTGACCATTTTAATGAGTAAGACATTGTCAGAATATTTTCATAAGTAGAAGTGGGTGTACTCTAAATCGAGCTATGTACCCATATGTAGCTTTCTGTACTCTGTGCTTATCTTCTAGTCAAGATAAAGTTGTATTTAGCACATATGGGAGTCTATGATACCTGAGCTACAGGTGTTCCCTCCACACAGACTTTTACCACTTTTCCAAAAGAACAAAAGACTTCTGATTCTTTCTGCTGAAACTTTTCTTTTAATTACTTCATTAGAATCAAGCAGCACAATATGGCAGCAGTGAATCACAAAGATGGAGATAAAATTTTATTGTATTTGATCATGAATGTTCACAAAACAAACCATATTTTCACATGAAAAATATGTAGTCCTTATGTTACATTTATCCCTCCACTTTCAGAAGAGATTACTGTACCTCTGCATGTTAATTGAGAATACTTAAGTGCTGGACTCATATACCAGTCAGGTGATTCATTTTAGTAAGCAGAGAATGATCAATCTGTTGATAAAGTGAGTTTTGCAAATAATTGGAAAGAATATAATTCATAAGCAGATGCTCATAAGCACATTCTCATTGATCCTAAGTCACAACACTTTTATTCTGTACAATAAAACTAGCAACTGTGTTATCAGAAAAGTTCAGCTGTAGAGGGAAAATATTTTTTTACACAGTTGTTGAATCAGCATTGCACTGTAAAGAAAAAAAAACCAGCAAAACCTACTGACTAAAGGCCATATCCTTTTCACTCTCTGGGATAAAAGAAAAGAAATTCCAAAAAATTACTCCAGGAAAAAACTTAGCTTTCTGATCTCAGCTGTACTTAAGCAGTAACCTCAGCTTTGGGGAAGAATGACAAAGTGGGGTATGTGTTGTTTTTTTGCAGAGCATCTTATTGTTTCATTGCTTAGTGTGTTTGGGTAAAGTCACAGGACACTTCCTACATGTTCTAGTTTGTCTTCATCCTCCATAACATACATTCTGTCACTGTAGAAAAGAATCTATAATTGCATGGTAGAATCATAGAGTATTTGATCAGTTATGAAAGCCAACAACTAAATTGCTTTGCTCTTGCAAATAAATGCAATGTAATTTTTTTTTCTGAAACCACAGTTAATCTAATCCAGGTCCACAGCATTCCCCTTTTGCCTTGAACAGAATAATACCATGTGTATCTTCGAGTCTACTGTCAGGCAATTAAATACTGGAATTTTCATTATGGCTTTAAAAATCCCACTAGATTTTTTTAAAGAGATTGATAAGGAATTAGGCAGCACCACTGTACTAGCAAGTAAAGTGGAAGCAGAAAAATGTTTTATTTGATCAGAATCTAAGCCATCATTTCTTTTTCTTTTTCAGCTCTTGCAAATAAGTAGAGGATATATTTTCTTCTTTTGCAGTTTTTTTTATCTACAGTTCAGTGTGGAAGAGAATAAAATGCTCAGGCATTTTATATGGTCTTTTCTAAGCTTTAATAAATTACCAGGTCTAAACTTGGGAGGTATATTGTGAGGACAGTCTTTATTTATCTAAGCTGGGAGGTCAAGTATTGCTATAAACTGTATTGATGTATTGACTGCTATCTTTCGGTAATCTGTACAGCCAGAACTGGATGAGTAGATTCTAGTGCTTCAGTTTCTTAGTCTTGAATTTGTTGATTTACTCAGGATCATGATCTCTGTCTGTTATGAAATGAAAGATTCACCCCAGAACTGAATTTAGGGTACTAGAAGGGAAGTGATCAGGGTACTAACTCTGCTAGAGTTCAAGAAGTGTTTGGAAAATGCTTTCAGGCACATGGTGTGATTCTTGGAGCTGTCCAGTGCAGGGCCAGGAGTTGGATGTTAATGATCCTTAAGAGTCCCTTCCAAAATTTCAGACATTTCTGCATACCCAAAAATCTTTTAAAATGTCTTTCCACATTGACATCAAAGCTTAAAAATATTTACCTTAGTATATGTGCTGTTTAAAGGAATTATACTGGGAGCCAATAAGTAGCATAGTATTCTTGGAATTTGTTTATATAATTCAAATATTTGAACAGAATTTTAACCAATAAATTTTGCAGGAATAAGGTACCTCTGAGTTCATTAAGTCCCTGGATAAATAAAGGAAATTCTTCTCTGACATTTCAAGTACAGAATATTGCCATCTCCTAGACTATAGGCAAGTAAGAAATCATGAATTAGTTTTCTCACACCAATTTATACTGCTTGTATTAGAGTAATCCCTTATCATTCCTATCACTTTTATTTTTCTTCCCCAGTACCTGTTAGCTTTTGTCCTTTCATCCACAACCTCTTGCAGACGAGAACTGACATTTATTCCATGGAGTTTATTAACGGAGTTTCTGCTGGACACACTCCTATGTGCTACAACACACACACAAAAAAAAGACAACAGTATTAAGAGGAAATTATCTATGTGGAATGACTAATATATACATGTAAAATGAGCATATTGCAATTACAGGCTATTTTGACAGTACTGAGTTTAGAAGCTTAGCATTTCCAGTGGACAGAGAACCAGAAACAAGAATATTTACTGAAAGTTACGATTTTTAATTTCCTCTTTTAAACTGTCTCTATAGATCAGAGGACCAGAGGGCCATCCAGAGGAACAGTGACAGGATTGAGTGATGGGCCCACACAAACCTCATAATGTTCAACAAGGCCAAATTCAAGTTCTTGCACCTGGTTCAGGGTAATCCCAAGCACAAATACTTGGGATTTGTGCTAGGCAGAGAATGCATTGAGAGCAGCCCTGAGGAGAAAGACTTGAGGCTGATGATTGACAAGAAGGTCAGCATGAGCTGGCAGTGTACGCTTGCATCCCAGAAAGCCAACTTCATCCTGGCCTGCAACAAAAGAATTCAGATCAAGGGAGGGGATTCTGCCCCTCTGCTCTGGTGAGAACCCACCTGCAGTGCTGCATCCAGCACTGGGGTCCTGAGCGTAAAAAGACATGGACCTGTTGAAGCAAGTCCAGAGGAGGCCAAAAAGATAACCAGAGGGCTAGAGAACATGTGAAGACAGGCTGAGAGAGTTGGGGCCGTTCAGCCTGGAGAAGACTTCAGAGTCATCTTATAGCACCTTCCAGTACCTAAAGGGGGCTACAAGAGAACTGGAGAGGGACTTTTTACAAGGACAGAGAGTGATAGGACAAGGAGTAATGGCTTAAACTGGAGTAGGGCAGATTTAATTTAGATATTATGAAGAAATTCTTCACTATGATGACAGTGAGACACTGGAACAGGTTGCCCAGAGAAGCTGTGAATGACTCACCCCTGGGATTGTCCAAGGCCAGGCTGGATGGGGCTTTGAGCAGCCTGGTCTAATGGCAGGTGACCTTGCCCACGGCGGGAGGATTGAAACTAGACGAACTTTAAGTTCCCTTCCAAGTAGATTAAGCCCATTTCTTGTTAAATATACTTTTATGAGTCTTCACACTCTTAAAGTATCACAAAGACTGCTAACTTTAGCATAGGAATGGCTCTCATCCAAACCAAGAGGCAGATAAGGAAGGCAGTGTTTCCTGTCGTACATGCATTTAATGCATACATGTATACTACATTTTCCTTATGAATATATATTGCTTTACTGCCTGTCATGGGTTATCACGGCTTGGAGATTTAGTTAAGAAAAAAATTCCACCAGCCATGGAAGTGATGTTTTTTGCAAGAGGCTGTTGTAACTTCCTCCAGACCTGATAAAACTAAAATCAATTGGCTAATTTGAATATTGACAACTCTGTTAAGCCACTTAAGAGACTAGATACGCCTCTGTAAAAAACACACTTAAAGATGACCAACCTCGGGAATATCTCTCTTACTTCCGAGCTTTTGGACAGGTAACTGGAGTGCCCGCACAGCCCGGTGCGCCAGGCTGGACCTCCCCACACGGCCTCTCAGGGCTGGGGTCCCAGCCCTGCTCCGTCTTGGCCTGGCAGGGGCCAGGCTGGGCCTGCCCAAGGGGCCTGGCGGGGCCGGGGCCATGACCCTGCTCCGTCTCACCCTGGCAGGAGCCGGGCTGGGCTTGCCCGCGGGGCCTGGCGGGGCCGGGGCCATGGCCCTGCTCCTTCTGGGCCCGGCAGGGACTGGGCCAAGGCCCACAGCTCCGTGTGGGCCAAGATGGCCCCCCCCTTCTCTGGTGCAGGTCAGCCCTGTGGCGCGGCTTAGTAAGATCTTAGCCATTCCTGCTCCGTGCTGGTTGGCCCGCAGCTCAGCTTGGCCAGGCTGGCCGAGAGAAAGGCACCTCTCGGAGCAGCAAGCAGCCGCACAGCTGAAACCGGCCCCTCAACTGAGGTCGGGACCACACCGCTGAACTTCATTCAGCTGCCGCTGGCCAGAGATCATGTCACCAACAGAGACAGATAAGTCCCAGCTGCAGAACCTGGGTAAGATTTAACCCCTCCAGCGCTGTAAGTTCCCCAGAAGAAATGAAACCTGCGGACATCAATCTTCTCCCAGGACAGAGGGAAAGGCAAAGGCACGTGAATAGACACCATGGTAGTGACACCAAAGTCAGTGAAGAAGAAAGAGCTGCAGTCCAAAGAGAGGAGATAAAGGAAATGCTTTTAAGCTGAAATTCTTCTGTAAAGCTACGTTGATGGACTATGATACATCAGAGACTCCCTTGTAATTTCATGGTAAGCATGGGGTGTAGAGCGTTCAAATTGCCACGAGCAAAGTGCCTGTGCTGAAATAAGCAAATGTTGAAGTAGCTGTGATCCAATGAGAAGCCTGAACAGAGAGGGATAGTGATGAAGTGAAGACCCTTGCTCCCAGGGAAGAAGATGACGTCTGTTGCTAGAGATGAAGATGATCCCAGAGTTAGATGAAGAGAACCTTTGCTCTTGAACAGCTCATCCTTAAAATAGTACCCCATTGGCTAAGATGGAACCCCCGAAAACAGCTGTGCAGAAAGCTGTAAGTCTAGGGAAGGGACTTTCACACATGCCAGCAGAAAACCACCCTGGGCAGCTGTTGTGCTGTGACATTGAAGCCATGAGAAGAGTATTTCTTGTGGAGAAGCCCCGTAGCATGGGCAAAGGAGACTTCTCTCCCTAAGTGAACTGATGAAAGACTATTATAAAGGTGGTAAACTGACTGAAATAATCCCAAGTTTGTGTCTTTATGTTATAAATGGGAGGAAGGAGGAGGATGGGGGGAAGAGAAGTGTTCTGAAGGTTTATTCTGACCCTTATTATTCCTTTTTTTCCTTTTAGTTCCATTAATAAACTTGTTTATATTCTTTAAAGTTTGGAGCCTGCTTTGCATTCCTCCTAATTCTTATCTCACAGAGGATAAAAAAAGTGAACTAACCCCCTGCACTTAATTGGTGTTTCTGCCCGGTTTCAATTCGGAGACCTTTCGTGTGTGAGGCAAATAAATACCTGGAATGTCTTGGGGTGACTTCATGCTGTTGTATCCCCTATCACCGCTCTATGCCCAGACATGATTCCTGTGCCTTTCTGTGCCTTTAAACTGAGGCTGGGAGAGGGGAGAGAAAGAAAAGACTGAGCGAACTTTTCAACGGTTTGTGCTTCGAGGACACAGAGATTAACTGCTGCTGCTGCTGAGGAGTGAAGGAAGCACCCTTTCTGCTTCTCTCGGCTTTTTGGCTCTGTTTCTCCAGAGAGAGACTGAGAGTTAAGATTCTTTCTGGGACTTTGGCTTTTCCCTCCTTCTCTTCTGGACTGTTTCAACATCAGAACACCAGAACTCACTGGGAAAATTTCCACCTTAGGCCCAGAGTGGGCTCAGGGCGACCCAGCTCCAAGGAGGAGGAGAGAGAGACCACACCCACAAAAGGACTCTAAAATCTGTCAGGTTTTCTTTCCACAGTGAGAGTTTTATTATTTAGCATTATTACTCTTTTCCTGTGTGTTTGTTAAATAAATCGTTTTCATTCTCTTTCACATTCCTCCGAGGAATATTTCTTTCCCGAACCTGGTGGGGGAGGGGCAGCTATAACCTGCCTTCCTTTGAGGTGACGTTACTTTTGGACGTTTCCCTAAATTTGACCCAAACCGTCACACTGCCTTTATTTTTTTACCCCTCAGTTTGTAATAGATAATAGAAAACTCTTATGATGTTTGATAATTGCACAATGTAGAGTCCTGGTTTCTATTTATTTCAAAAAGATGATGAAATTAGCATTCAGCATAAAGTCTGCACTGGCTTGAGAAAGCATAATTCACATAAAGAAAGCACAAGAAGCATATGTTTCATTGAGTATCTCTATGGTGAAGCTCTGTACCTCCTTCTACGTGTACAAGCAGGAGGAGGGCACTTTCTTCAGCTTCTTCAGATTGCTTCCTGAGGAGATCATACCATTCCCTGGGCTTTTGTGCTTTTAATGAGCACTGGCATATCAGAAGACAAAGCTGTGGAAGTTCAGAAGTGTAGTATGACTATATGAGCGTGTCTGAAACACTGAACCTTTTGAAATTTATCTGGAAAAAAACCACGAATCGTTATCTTAATTGGTAAGTCCTCTTGAGTGCACCAATAAATTGTTAAAACAACAGAAAATCAGCAAAGCAGAAATAGATCTTGAGAGAGAATAATACTAGTGAGAATATCAACATTTTTCTTCTATGTATTATGCTATTTCTTTTGTACAATACAATTATATGAGAGACTGAATTAGCCTTTAATTCTCTGTGCTTAGGATTTGTATGCAGCACTCAAAACCACTGCTTCACTTACCAGGTTTCTTCATTAAACCCTGAGTATTTTCAAAGAGTAGGAAGAGAACGCTGCATAGTTTGTCTGCTAATTGACAAATGTGGGCAAAGTGTGTGTGAGATCATTAATGTTTTTTTTGCCCCAAAGTTTTAAGAGCCCTGGAAAAAACTGAAGAAATCTTGAATATCTCTAAATAAGTTTTCATAGGGCTTTCAAAAGTAGTTAGCTTTGAAAGAGTGACACTAAGAAAGAAGTTGTAAATTTAGGCTCCTATATAGTCAGGTGTGTTTCCTTGTAGAAGGCTACTTAGTTACAGAACAATTTTTGATGGACCATCAGCAAAAAAAGTGAATCCAGAAATTCTAGTCATATGGAATTCCTGGCACATGGCTCAGTTGGTTAGAGCAGGGTGCTCATATTGCCAAGCTCACAGGTTTGATTCCTAGGTGAGCCATCCACTTATGAGTTGGACTTGATGATCCTTGTGGGTCCTTTCCAGCCCAGAATATTCTGTTAATTCTATGATTAATTTGTTTACAGAATAAATTGAAAAATACTAAGTGGCACTTCCTGCTCACAATGCTGCTGAACAGGTCTCGTTCTGCTACAGAATGGGCACTTCTGGAACCAGAATGATGGTGCGTGAATTCTTCCTTATGCATCAGCAAGAAGAAGCACAAGAAAGGTGAAACTCACTTTTCACCAGAAGTTTGATTTCAAATTATGGTATTATTCACATCCAAGTGACTAGAAAAACTGTCATTGTAGAAGAAACCAGATAAAATTGGGGTTTATTTACTTTTTAACTTATTTGCTGTGCATCACAGTGCATTGTCTTTATCCATATCTTTGTTTTATGTTCTCTTGTACAATCCCCCATCCACAGCATTGTACCTAAACAAGGATTTAAACTAATTTCCACTTTCTGTTGAAAAGGGGAGAATGCAGAAGGCAAATGTACATACATCATAGGACTTACACATGAAAAGAAAGATGGAATTATTTGGTTATTTCTTTACAATTTTAACCAACAGCATACAGATTTTTTTAGGCCTGTAGATAGAAAAGAGATCTATATTCTGTTTTGCCCGACGTCATTAGGAGCAGTGGAGGAGGCAGCATGGAAGCAGACCAAGCTCTACCCCATAAGTGGAGAATTATTTTGTGCAATGGGCACCATGGACAATAGTTCTGTGAGGAAGAAGACACCAAAGCCCTCCCTCCAGCTTCCCAAGCTTTCAGTCCTGCCACCAGGACTTTCTAAGGGATTGAATTGGGGCATCAGCACTGCAGCTATCAGCACACAAAGGCTTCTGCTAGGGCTATATATTGAATCTTTGCTCACAAACAATTTTACTTTATCTTTGGAATATAACAGTGAGTGAGAGCTATGTTACTGGAATTTGCAGTAACTTAGAAGTTTTTGAGGATGTCATCACAGACACTGAATAAATACTAGAGCTGCATTTTCTGGAAGAATCTTTGTCTTTAGACATCAGCATTCTGTCTTATTTCCATTTTAGGTGCAAATCTGTGGACAAAATGCTCCATGGGGGACCTCTGAGCTACTGCTGAAAGAGATGGTATGCTTCATGGTAAAGCATCCTGAAGAAACTCAAAATTACAATTTTCAAACAATAAGAAAACATTGTCACTGGACTGCATTCACTAGAACATTTCTGAAGGTACATTTGGTAATAATGTGCCAAGACTTCTCCAAAAAAAAATAGGATCAAGAGTCCTGAAGCCAACAAAACCCCTGAAAATTGAGAGTATTTTGATATTGTTTTGCTCTGTATCTTTGTAGTTCACAGCTTTGGCATACTTTAAACTAGAGAAGTAGTGCAACAGGGTGCTCTGACACTTAGAGAACAATTAAAACCATCCATCTGGCATACTTGCAGTTTATTAATGGGCTTTTGCTTAAAATAAATATATTCAGTGTCTCTAGGGAACAGTCAAGGAATAAAGTAACTGTGTGAAACATTTATTCCAAATCAAATCAGTCTCACCCAGTGTAGAACAATACAAATACAAACTGCCCTACAACTCCAGTGTGTGATGGTAAAAGAGTTGATCCTGCATATGCTTTTGAGGATTGTATTGTTGAATACTCTCCTCATACATATTTCACCTCTATATAAATTTCCTGGATTTGTTTCCGTTATATCTTTGCTTCTTTCTCTTGTCCATACTACTGCTATACAAGATACATAACACTTGGTCTACTTTATTAACCTCCAGCCAAACTGTAGCTCAGTTTACACTGGTCTGTGAAGTAATGCTTGTATTGCCTTTAATAGATAACTTACTCCTTAGTAAATAAAACCCTGAAATTTTATATGTTTACAGAAGTAACTAACCTTATTAAAAAGAAATAATATTTAATTTATCATTGAAACTGTTTATATTAGCATCATTCAAGAGTTCCTCCATCACACACTTATTCTTATTTTTACTTAGTCCTCAAGGAATATTTGAGAAAATAAGAACAATCTTTGCTCTGCAGTATTATGCAAATACTTATATTCTTCATTTTAATAAATTTACTTAACTGCACTGTACATCAGTCCAAGGGAACATTCAGCAGCAGCTGTTTTTACTTGTATTGAATCCCTCCTATAAATATCTTAGATATTGCCAGAAATCCTTCAGGATGGTGCCCTTATAAATACTTGGGAGAATGATTCAGCTTCTTGGGAAATCAGCAGTAGGTTTTCCATAAGTAAACAAGGTTACCGATTATTGGTTTAAAACCATACTTTATATTAATGGGGAAATGTGAGCTGTAGCTCACCAAGGACAAACTACGTGTACTAGTAACCAAAGAGGGCAGGGGTGCAGGTGTGTTACCTCAGTTCTGCTAAGCTGCCCTGGGAAGAGCCCACGGGCATGGCCCAGCTGCCCCTCTGCACTCCTGTTTCCAGTTCTGGTTTGGAGTCAACCATGAGCTAAGGGACCTCAGGCAACAACCAGTGTGGGTGCCAGCACACTCTCTTGGGTACCAGGGTGCATGGCTGTAGACATGACCTGCCATCTATTCCAAAAGCAAGAGAAAGCTTTATGGGCTGTTTTAGTAGTCTGTAAAAATGTGTCCTGAGCAAGTGGGAAGGTAATAACCGATCAGCCATACTGTAGTGGTGTATGGCCATCCTAAAATCCCGTTAAAATACAATTTTCCTGTCTATATTTTAACTAACATAAATGCATCAGTTAACTGGTTGATGCAGGAGGGTTTTGGTCATATGTTATGAACAGATTCCAGAAAAGAAAATATTCTTTTAACATTTATGTAAAAACAAAGTTAAAATATAACAGCTTGTCTCTCCAAAATTGATTTAATTTCTTTTTAATGGTCTTGAAGAGTTGCCAAGGCTTAAATTGAACTTCTGAATTCCATTTTGGTTTTCAGACTATGGTATTAACCAACACAATCCCATGAGAAGGAAAAATAAAAAGTTCAGAACTTGTTAATTAATTTTAAAAAAAAGTTCCAAGCTGTTTGCTCTTTGTAAATTTGAGATACAGTTCATGAAAACAGTTCATAGTGGGTTTTTTTCAATTCATATACTGTATTGCAATTATGCTAAATTTAAGAGATTTGGATTTAAAACACAGATAAGCAAATACTTTTTATTCATTACATAACATGTGAACAGAAAGACTGTTTTCAATAATCCACACTATTTCAGAATTACAGGCATTGTGCTCAGTGATCATCATACAACAGGGCATCCTTTGCTTTCAAGTTCCCAGGATTTATGCCGCCTTAGACTAATGATGCTGAGGGATAACAGCTTTCTCTGCTGTGTCCAATCACCAGAACATAAAGAGAGGAGCATCATGCCATGGCAAAGCTGTAGTTCATCTTACTGCTGAAGTAATTAAAAACTATGACTAATTAAATGGACCCCGCTATGGTCATTATGGATGGGAATGAGGTCTTTGCATATTTTGCTCTCTAACAGTAAAACCTGTCCCTTTGTGGCTTGCAAACTTTGGCAATTTTCCCCCTTAGGGCTTCGGTGGACTCTGGAGTAACAGTGATGAGGAAGATAAATGTGAGATTTCTCCCACAGAAAATCTCGAACAATCAACATTTGTAATGAATTTGGGAACATTGCATTTTCAGAATTGCAATGGAGATTGCTTATATATCCTGAGGGAATGCACCTGGAGAACTTAAACGCATTTTTAACTCTTCTCTGGAATTCAGTATGTCCATACTGTGCAGCTCTACAGAACAATATAAATACCTACAAGATCTCATTCACTGCACAGTTTCTTGAATTTTAAAAATAGCTTCTGTAGACAAATAAGTAAAACAGCTCTTTCCTTTCTATGGGTGTTTCTATATATAGAACAATTCCTTTTCAACATCCATTGCATCATTGTCGTCATCTGGACTAGGACAGACACTTACTAGCATGGGTCATAGCTCCCTTCTAATCTGAGGGCCTGAGTTTATGTGAGATATGCAAGGACATGGCTGCAGGGCAGGGAGGGGTAATGTAGTTGGGATGCATCCCAGGACAAATCCACAGCATGGAAGAAGTGTGCACCAAATGCTAGTGCCTGGAAAATCATTCCAGGGCCCATTTTAGAGACTTAGCATAATGGGCCACTACACTTCTAGATAAACCAGTGAAGACTGGGTAGTCACCAGTCTCACTGCCACCTTTTCTAGTTCTCAGGACATACTGGAGCCAAAGTTCTTCACTTTTATTGCCAGAAACTAAAGACATAATTTTACTATGTACAGTCACAATCCTCCTTTTCGTTGGATTTAAAACTAGTTATTTGACGCTGATCGCAGGCCGCCTGGGGAGTGCACAGCACATAACTGCCGGAGGTGTCCCTGCGGACAGAATCTGGCTGCAGCACAGCCGATGGAGCTCGGCTACAGTGTAGCAGCCAATGCCAGTTCCTCTGCGAGGAGCAGGCTGCAAGCTGATGTAAAAGGGGCGTTGGCAGAGGTAAAGGATGAGAGAGGGGCTCTCTGCAGGGTTCCAATCCTTTATTACAGGCAAAGCATAAGAGCAGAAGAGCACAGACCAAAGCCATACAGCGCTTTTTATATGGGGGTGAAAGGGATGGAATAAAGGGTTACAACCAATGGGGTCTGGTAAATTCTGGAGTGACAGGGGAAAACATCCAATGGGACAAACTCAGGGGAGGGTTCTATTTGAATGAAAAAATAGGGCACGGAATACCACAGAACTTCTCAGAAATCATTCATATTCCATAAGGGATATGCATAAACATAAGGACGTACATAAAACTGGGTGAGAATATCTTGAACCTATAACAGAACAATATGCAAAACGCAGTTCCCGGGGGAACATGGGAACTCACCGTGACCAGAAAGTTAGAGTCCAGTGCCCTGGGTGCTTGTCCACCAGGAATTCATTTGTGTGGGCATTGCTGCCACATGCACTGCAACAGTTATTACCTCTTTTGAGACAACCATTTTATTTAAAAAAGGGAAGTTTCCTGTCAAAGAAAACAAAATGGGAATGAACATATCCATAGCCAAGAAATTGTGAAGGATCCTAAACAAAAATACTTTCTTGCGTTTCAATTATATTTTCTGTTTTGTAGCTACATCGTCAATGGTGATGTGAACTAAAGTCATGGTAAAATGATTTAGAACATTGAAACACTTTTACCCAGATTAGAAAATGCATTCCTGTGGCAAAGTAATAAGACAAAGTAACATTTAAAGAAGAAAAGAAAAAGAAAAAAGGAAGAAAAGACTTCAAACTTTTTCAGCTTTAATTAATTCTTCATTTTCTCCTCAGAAAAGTATTGTAAAAAATTACTCAAAACTGTCATGAGTTGACACTGGCTGGATGCCAGGCACCCATAAAAGCTGCTCACTCACCCCGCTCTTCAGATGGATAGAAGGAAGATAATTTAACAGAGGATTCCTGAGTTAAGGACTGGGAGAGAGATCATTCATTAAGTACCATCACAGGCAAAATTGGCTCAACTTAGATGTATAAGGTGAATTTATTACTTACAAAATCAGAGCAGGATAATGAGAAGTAAAAGAAGCCCTTTAAAACACCTTCCCCACATCCCTCTCTCCTTCCCAGCAGTGCAAGGAGGCAGAGAATGGGGGCTATGGTCAGTCACCCAGGCTTTTGCTGCTGCTCAGGGAGAGGAGTCCCTCTTCTGCTGCACCATGGGGTCCCTCCCATGGGAGACAGTTTTCTGTGAACTTCTCCAGCATGGGTCCAATCTCATGAGCAACAGCTCTCTGTGACCTGCTGCAACATGAGTCCATCCCGTGGACAACAGTCCTCCCAAAACTGCTGTAGCATGGGTCACTCTTCCAGGGGCTGCAGTCCTCCAAGGATAGGGTGCTCCAGCCTGGGAGTGTCACTGTTGTATTAGGGATGGGTCAGGAACGTGACATAAAGACTCCAAGGTTTGGAAGGCAAAAGGCATTTTTTTATGATAAACACCCTTTTTGTAGACACGTTCGCACAAGTGGCACATGATTATTGGTTCTTTGATCAACACCCCTCAACACCATTGGTTAACTACAACCAACACCCATTTCAAAACATTTTACAAGTTAATAACATGAAAACACCAGGTGCAAGACAGTTTAGCATTCTTTTACTGAGATTTCCCAGCTCAGAGTATGAGAAAGTTTTATTTTCCACAAACACTGGCTGGATGCTGGAAAATTCCTCTCTGACCAAGCTGTCAGCATCCACACTGGGAGTATGGCCCCTCTCTCCACAGGTCTTCCACAGGATCACAGCCTCCTGCCAGGCATCCACCTGCTTTGATGTGGGCTCCTCCACAGGCTGCAGGTGGATCTCTGCATCTGCTGTGGATCCCCATGGGTTGCAGGGGCACAGCTGCTTCACCATGATCTTCACAGCCTGCAGAGGAATCTCATCTCCAGCACCTGGAGCATCTTCTGCACTGACCTTGGTGTCTGCAGAGTTGTTCATCTCACATGTTCTCACCTCTCTGCTCTTCTCTGACTGGATTTAAAACTGCATCACAACTTTTGTTTTGATTACTTCTTAAATATGTTACCACAGAGACATTACTACCATTTTTAATTATCCCAGCTTTAGCCGGCAGCATGTCCATCTTTAGAGCCATCAGGGCTTGGCTCTGCTGGACATGGTGGAAGCTTCTAGCAGCTACATACAGAACCCACCTCTGTGGTCCCCCCACTACCAAAACCTAGGCCATGCAAGCCCAATACAAAAACAAAAAGACAAAACAAAACAAAAATATAATCAGAGCACACAGAGAAAAAAGGGTTAAAGGTTCATGACAAGATGAGATCACACATAGAAAATTAAAGCCTGGAAAAACGATAGTTTTTCAGAGTTATACATAGTTAGTATACTTTATATATAACTTTATATATAAAGTTAGTATTGCAAAAGACCTTTATGTGGAAGTGATTATAAAACCAAAGCTCAACACTACTGCTATATATATGAAGTGATCTCTGACATTAATATATATATTTAAATTATATGCTTGGAAAACATGCAACAGAATTAATTCAAGACTGCATTAGAAACCATACTTCTTGTAATTCCCTGAATATAGGATTTGCAGTGATGAGATAATCAGATCAGAACAGGGTCAACTTGCTCTGTATATTTAATCCTAAAAGTAAAGTATTTGAAAACAAAAGTGGAAGCCAAAGAGAGAAACAAGCCAAGAAGCAACAGATTGAGTAAAACCTCTATAAATTTCTAGTTCGTATTAAGACAGTGATAACTCTTGAAGGGTTAGGGTAAGATTGTTATGTAAGTGCAATGATTACTTTTTCTTCAGAGGCATCAGAAATAGAAAATAAAACATTCATCTTTGAAAATTCACTTTAAACTATGCTTCGTTTCTTTCCAAAATTTTGTTTTCTTATGATGTTCCGGACAAATTTTAGAATTCTATTGTTACTTTGTGCACTTTTACAGTACATAATATTCCATTTGCTTTTCACAAAGAAGGATCCAGTGTCTCTTACTAATTTCAGTTTACCATTAAATTGAATTTAATATTAAAGGTTCACTCTTTAAAACATCACTCTTATTTATTATAATTAAAACATGAATATTTGGTATGCTCAAGCCATTTACTAAATTTATGTGTACACATACAGAACACATCTAATTAGAAGTTGTACTGAACCTACCCTAATATTCCGTTCATGTGGATTTTCTGTTAACATTAATCCCTCTTGATACACTAGTATAAACATATATTTGTCGTTGTGTTTTATTTATAAAATTGTCTTTTTTCTAACAAATGACATTTTTTGCACTTGCTAAGACACAGTATGCTATATAAGCCAAGAGAAATCAAAGGAAAAATTCCAGAACATGGGAGATTTCCTGACCTAAAAATTGGTTAAGCATGTATTTTAACAATGAAAAGGGAAAATGTTCAGCTGGTTTTCTTGCACTTTGATGAAGGAAGCATTTTTCTGTTTCCATTGCCACATGTGGTGGTACTCCCCCATGTCCATAACAAAGCAGAATAATTTGAAGGATTAGAAAGACTGAGCTTGATCTTGAGTAAAGTCCTTACAAAATTATCTCTTTGCCAAATGGGGAGATGCAGTGCAAGGGTCATCAAAGGTGACCCCTTGTGTATGACAGGCAGAAGCAAAATAAAATCACTTCTGCAGCTGCTAAAATCAGAGTATGGATCCATGATTTTCAAAAAACTTCCTTGTACACAACCAAAGAACAAGATCTTAGCAGTGGTGTCTTGAAATGCGATCACTGTGAAGTGAATTTATAATAGTTCACTTCTTTAAGTGAAATTTTAGCCAACTAAATTTTCCGATACAGTAATTCTACAAGCCATAATATAATTCCATAATTCTTAGTTCCATTCCAAATTATTTTCTCATTATTTGTATTATAATCTCTTGTGATGTCATTTGGAGGAAAAAAGTGAGAATATGGCTTATTTTACGTCAGATTAATTGGAAAATGAATGCAGGATTCATCCCACTTACCATAATCACCTAGAAGTTTAATTTACATGGTCTGTTTAAGATTTCTCTGCAATCATAGACAGACTTGGGCCTGATGGGTGGAAGTATAGGTAGGCGGCATGACTTCTGAGGAAAGGCATTATTCTCTTCTTGACCAGTAAGAGTTTATGCCTCACTTAACTCTTTTTCAGCTAAGGCCATGTCTGAGGGATGTCATGCATAGGAAAGTAGAATTTGTAACTCAAGGATCAATAATATAAATAAACTATTATCATTTACAGTAATAAATAGAGTCCTTGTCCTCATAAGCAATTAACAAAGCATCCCAGACATTTAAGAGTACTTAAATATTTTTAGGAAGCCATTCATGGAGCACAGTGTTCAGTTAGGAAAAAAGAAATACTTAAGTCTACCTCGAGTGTTATGATTATTGTTATTGATACCACTAAAATACAACTGCAACAAATATATACAAAGACAATTAGAAGAAATGTCCATTAAAATAACCTGACAGGGAGAATATATAAGAAAACAAGATGCTTTATAAAAATATCAGGATTATGTGTAAATCTGAAGCTGAAAATCTTACACTCAGTGGGTAAATATCACACTTGTAAGGGTAAGTTTGCCACTACATTCCTTCCATCTGACTGGTGGTCTTGTTCGGATAGTCCATTACAGCCATTTTTTACTTGTTGCATAGGAATGAAATACACAAAATCAAGGAATTTGATCCCATTTTTCTTTTTTGGTATTTGCTCTGTAACCTTGAATTTGACCATCTTTTTTATAAAATTTCTCTGTCTATGAAGATAATTCAATTATGCACCTGTATTACCAATGAATTTTGAAGCTCCATTGCATAATGCATATAAAACATAGAGATCCTTAGCTGAATGAATGTATAAACATGCAAATTTTTTTTTATTATTAATCTGGTTGGAAAATTCTCTATTAGGGCTGAAGTCTAGAGCATAAACATTTGGCAGCTGTTTAAGAATCAGTTATTGGCTTGGCACCAGGGGCTGCTTTCCTTTTCAGAAGCACTTTGCAAGCTTTATGACTCCCTTCTGTCAATTTTTGAAACAATATGCTTTTTGACACAGACCACTTTTTCATGTACTTAAGTACATTGCAGATTTTCAGAGTATTTATCTTCAACTTTATGACCCATTCCCTATGAGCTCTGTTTTTTCCTGATATATGCCATTTCTGCATTGTTTGGTTTATTTCCAATAGCACGTTTTCAGAGATTGGCTAGTCTTGTAAAATATGGCTTATGGATGTCAGTTTTTACAGAATAGTAGTAGCAGGTCATGGTTAAAAAATTACCTTGGATTGCAAGTGCACTGTCTAAGAGATCATTCCTGCTGAAGGGTAGAAATTACATCCAGGAGAATGCTTGGGTACCTTTCTTCATCACAATATCTCAGGGGATCTCTAAATTGTCTTCTTAACTAGTCACTGAATGATAGAAACAAATTCAGCTCAACAATAAATATTGAATTCAGTGCATGTAGATCTGAGAATTAATTTGGCCTAAACTATTCTCTGAAGACAAAGTTTTAGCTCTGCTCTTTATGTCATGTCCATTATGTTGGAGTTTATGATTGGGTCAGTAATCAGGCAAAAATGCAGCGGGTGTCCAGAGACTGTCTATTATATTCAGAGGACTTTTCACAAACTTAGGAATGCCATGTTGAGATCTTGGGTTAGGTTCTGATGGCCTTCACTGATACCTATGGCTCCATGGAGCAAAAAGAGAACAACGATTTGAGAGTCTGACTTCAGGGTAAAGAAGAACAGGGACCTGATTAGAAACTAAAGAGGTTCCAACTTTCCAGTGGGAGAACACTGTCTACAGTGGCTTCAAGGCAAAGGCTGGCATTTAAAGCTTAATAAAAAAAGGAAGATAGAGAAATCCTGCAGCACAGACTTGGTAATGTGATGTAGCTATGAGATAAAGATCTAAAGAAATTAAGTTATCTGCCCCACTGTTAGGGTCCTGGTTATCTAGGAATTTAAACAGGGAAAGATCTGCCCAGAGAGCTGGTATTATTTGGAAAGCCAACTGCTGTGGTGGGGAAAAGAAAGACATATTTTCAACTGGAGCCACTCATAGGAGGAGTATATGCCTAGGTGTGGTTGTGAAGGCTGAAGACAAAACACAGCCATGCAGCCAAGGGGGTGGCCCCAACTGACAAAATCTGAGGATGCTGGGATTAGGGCTTCAGTCTGTCTTGGTCTGACATATTTACACAAGCAATCCTAATCAAAGGATCAGTCATTTTTCAGTAGAAAACTACATATTGAAAAGTAACTGCTCAGCCCTGGATGTCTCACTCAAGAAAGCTATGAAAGCCTTGAGAAGGTGAGCCTGGGAACTCAAAACTGTCATTCCCATGGATGCCAAATCGTAGCCTTGAGAAACTTACGGGTTTGTGACATACCATAGCCTTTTTCTCACACTTTCTCATCCTGCCTTATGCTCTGCATCCTGCTCTTTGCTTTATGCTATAAAATATCCTGCTCCCTTTGTCACAGACAATAACCACCTCATCTCTCCCCTTATTTAAATCCTCCCCACTTCAAGTGAGGAATCTACATTTTTCTCTGCAATTCTACATTTTTCTCATTTCTCTATATAATCTAACTGATAGACTGCCTAAAAATATCAAAATCTGGCATTTAGGTCTTATATTTGCTGCTTTTCTTTCAAATTTGAAGGAATGCTTGCCATGCCAGGAAACACATTTTTTTTTTGTCACTCAATAATGTATTTCCTTTACCTGCAAATGGTTATGTTGCCTATGGTTATGGAAAGACTCAGTTAAGTTTACATTAATATTTGAACTATTTTCCCTTCATAACTTCATATCAGTAGGAGTGTGGAACCTTGGCTGAGACTCCTGGGTCTCCTCCCCTCCAGGGAGGGAGGCTAGCTGCCAGATTGCATGAACTCTATTTTAGAAAAACTTCTTTTTTTGGTGTGTCGTCTTAAAATAAATCTATGTGCTAAGGCATTTCTGTATACTGTTCTTAACTGCACTTGAATCATGGGGCCTTCAACCGAAAGATTATCTGCATAGATTACAGTACTCTCTTCTCCTGCAGTCCAGAGTAGACTTATGATCTTGTTAATTGCTTCTGAGAGATACATAAGGTTAAAAGTTATCAAAGTTAAACTTAGTGAGATTTTTCAGAGATAAAAGGCCATGAAGTTGAATGCATGGTTGTGGGTAAATTTGCAGTGCTTCCATTAGAAAACAACTACTGTACAAAGAGCATCACTGCCCTCAGCAGCAAATCCATCTTACTGGGAACATCAACAGAGTTTGTGCAACTCTCTCTGTTCATGCTAGTCACACAGTAAAACACTTACTATTTGACTTTCACATGCATTTGACACTACTTCTATAAAATAACCTCTCATACCTATCTGAAAATTAAAGGGTCATCTAAGCAGAATTCAGTAAATAGACAAAATATCTGAGAAACAATTTGATAATTACGAAGTTTGAATTCACTCAGACACCAAGAAAGACTGTATTTTTGTTTTCTGCTTTTGTCCTAGTTAATTTCTCGTCTCTCACAGCATTAAGGGGAATAATCATGTAAGTAAATTATTAGGTAAAAGATAAAAGAAGTAAAAAAGGTGGACAATAAGTGGTCATTTATTTTTGAATCCAAATTGAGTCAGACTGTAAATTCTAACTTCAAGCTCAATGAATTTGTGTTTTCAAGTAGAGAGCTGATAACATTGTGTTGTGATTCAAAAAAAGAGGAAAGTGCACAGGCCATTGCGGGATCACTGTAAACAGAGCTGAACTACTGTAAAAAGTATCATTTGAAACAATAGGAAGACTTATATTTAATGAACTCCTAGATAGTTTGGTCAAGGCATGGCTCAAAAGTAAAATGAAATGTGGAAGAACCAGTCATAGACAATGGAAAGAAAGTAAGTGAAAGCAAATAAAATGCCCTATGGTTTTTTGAACACTGTAGTGACTGAGTGTAGGAATCTGGCTGAGCAAATGTATAGTCTGTTCTGCAGTGAGAATGCCTATTTCAGTAAAACCAGGGCTCAGGCAATCCTCTGTACTGAGATGTGATGCCTTAGGCAAGCCCCAAGCAATGATTCTATCATCATATGATTATTCAGGTAAAAAAGAAAGTTCTAAGCAAGGCGCAAACAGTCAGAAATATGATTAGTGAAGGAAATAAACTTGTATGCAGCAATTTAAAGGAGGTCAAAGGGTGCAAAAATACAGTTTACAAAAGGGGTGTGGGGATGAGAGAAATAGAAAATTCTCTTCAAGTCAATAATTAAGCAAGACTGCAAAAAAGCAATTAATTAAAATAAAACATTAAAATTCCTCATTTTTCCTAAGGCAGATAACCAGTAACCTTTGCAGTAGTGAGAATTAGAATGAAGAACACTGACTATGTCAAGTGACCAAACTTGTCTGTTTGGTGGATGAGGAGTTTTTGGACTGTCATATCCAGAGGGTATGTCAACACCTCAGTGTCCAGATGAAGATCAGTGAAAAGAGAGTTCCCTCAGGGGTTCATACTGGGGCCAGTACTGTTTAATGTTTTCATCAGAGATGAACAAAATGGAATTGGGTGCACCCTCAGCAAGTTCTCAAACACCCAGCTGAGTGATGTTGGGGTCACCCAGCCTATTGGGGGCTGTGACAGGGAATTCTCCCCCAGGCTTGAGAGATAGGCTTCTCCTAAGACGCAGTTTGCTCCCAGTTCTGTTCCTTTGATTGATTTGTTCTCCCTGTCCCGTTATCCTTTCCCTGTTTTCCCATTTGCCCTTGTAACCTAGTCCCTCCTTATTGGTCCCTTTGCCCTGGTCCCATCTCTGTCCC
>WEIT01000183.1:73614-99205 GCA_013389985.1 Dryoscopus gambensis
TTTCCCTTTATCTAATCTCAGTAGTTTGATTTATAGTCCAAAGTCCTTCAGAGAGGTTTCTGGGGTTGTAGCTTCTTTAAAACTTTATATCGATGTTTGAGGCATGAACTATTTCACTCTCTGACCCTTGGGAAGACAAACTCCATCACTCCAAACATCCCCTCTTCCTCCTTCTTCTCCTACTTTACACACTGAGCATGATGTCATATGATCTAGAATATCCCTTAGGTCAGTTGGAGTCACCTGTCCCAGCTCTGTCTCCTCCCAACTTCCCATTCACTCCCACCCCTCTTGCCAAAGTGACGGTAAAAAAGTAGAAAAGGCCTTGGCTCTGTGCAAGCCCTGCTCAGCGATAACAAAAACATCTCTATATTATCAACACTGTTTTCAGGATAAATCCAAAACAGAGCCCTACACCAGCCACTATGAAGAAAATTAACTCTACCCCAGCCTAAGATCTCAAGACCACAGTTTGGAACTTTGTCAATGTGAACAATGGTTTGAACATGAGCAAGGTTTGAATTATATCATAATTAATTTTACTGTTTAGAAAAGTGGTGGCTATTCTCAATTAGCATTTTATTTCTGCCCCTCTTTAATCTTGTGCCTCTAAATTTCTGCAGTGACAAGTATATGGAAGAAAACTAATATACCTGGAATTGTTTAATCTTCTTTTACATTCACAATAATAAAATTAAATTGTTCATGCTGCTTTTCAGATGTTGGATGTTATGAAGTGTTTTACAAAGTAATGAATTAAAATGTTGGTACTGCTGTGCCCTGTAGGCAAATAGAGCTTCTATTATGTTACAACAATTGTTCACACACAGATGTAGAATTGCGACCTGATTTTATATTGAAAGTATGAATGGAGAGGACACTGAGGTTATTCTCTACTCATTTCATGCAGTTCCAAAAGCTCTAAAAATTTTTACCTAAATAGACAAAGATATACAAGGCAAAAAGAACAGCTATAGGTGAAGAAACTAGCAATGGCTACATTTCGCTGATTTATGCCATCAGAACTAGTTAACCTAAAGCCTTTGTTGGCATTGTGTTTTGTCAATATGCAAAAATTGTGTAGTCACTGAGAAAAAATGTTCAACAGTATTCACATTTTGTTTGCAATTACCATATCCAAATTTATCAGAAATATAAAGAAACTACTGTAAGTGAAGTATATGAATTAAGTGCTAGTGTGGATCTGAATAAATAATTTATTCGGTGCCCCCTCTGGCCAGATTTCTCATGCTAATTCCATCTCATCCTATTTTGACTATGTCTCAATTTGATTCTTTTTCTTTCTACTGTGAGTTGAAATATTTCTCCTGCTGTATCATTTGATTGAGAAGTGATTTACATAAGAAACTCAACATATTTTCTTTTTGTTAAACAGGACATTCAAGTCCAGATTTAAAAGAAAAGCCCTGCAGAAAGAGGAAGTAGTGGTTAATTGAAGGTGTCTTCGACCAGTCTGCTACAGAAAGGCTTTTAATATTATGTTTATCTGATTATTTCTTCTTCCTAACATAATAATTTTGAACTAGTCAGGCTAGCTTTACAGCCTAGTTTTACAGTCTTTGCAATACCATTTTACCTCACTCCTGCTCAGAGTGGGGTCATCTCAAGCAGGTTGTTCAGGAGAATTTTCTTTTGAGTTTTGAAAATCTCCGTGGATGGAGACACCAAAACTTCACCAGCAGACTGTTTCAGTGTGCAACCACCCACACAGTAAAACATTTTTCTTAATTTGGAGTAATGAAGGTCACTGGAGAAGACAGGAGATAACAGAGAATCTACAGAAAGCCTATTACACAGAAAAATGAGTATAAGGGATAATTAAAAGTTAAAATAGAGATGCTTAGCAGCCATGAGATGAAAGTGGCAATACTACAGTAAGGTGGTATTTAATATGAAAAAAATAACCAAGAAGAAATTAACCTTTAATTCTTAATACTCCTGACAAACACCGAAAGGAATTTTCTTCCTTAAAATTGAATGAAATAAAGAATTATGTTGGGGAAATTTTCAAGACATTGTTACAAAATGGAATAGTTTGGATTTTTTTGGTCTGTTTTATTTATATCCCCAGATAGTGTCAGTATCAAAGTTTCATTTTGTGGTGTGATAGGGTTAGCCTTATGACTTCTGCAGGTGGATCTCTGAACCCCTGCGGCCCTCCCTGGGCTGCAGGGGCACAGCTGCCTCAGCATGGGCTGCACCAGGGGCTGCAGGGGAATCTCAGCTCCTCCCGCCCCTCCTTCTGCACTGACCTTGGGGTCTGCAGGGTTGTTACTTTCACATATTCTCACTCCTGTCTCCACTTCTCCTTCTGCAGCAGTTTTTTTCTCCCTCGCTCTGCTATCTCAGAGGTGCTGCCACAGCTGATGGATGGGCTTGTCCTTGGCCAGTGGTGGGTCTGTCCTGAAGCTGCTGGGAATGGTCTGTGCCTGAGATGGGGGAAGCTCCAGGCAGCTTCTCACAGAAACCACTCCTGTAGCCTCCAAAGCCTTGCCATGCAAACACAAAAAATGCATTTTGAGAAAAATGCCTGGCATTTGCCAAAATCTCATGAGATTAACACAGGAAGTGATGTCAATAAAGGCAATGATGGAAAAGGACATCCAAAGGATACAGAATCTGCTCATTAGAGAAAGACATCACATTTCTATAGTTGTGACCTATCACTGATGTCAGATTATACAAATAATTTGCAATTAATAAATTTTGTATTGAATATATTAAGCCAATCATAATTGCAATAATTGCATAATAATAACAACCTAAATGTTACGTAGTTATTCTGAAAAATGCAGAGGAAAATAAAAAAATAAAACATCAGAACAGTTATTCTTTCGAGATCCAGCAGTGATCTGTACCTATACAGGAATGTGATATATTTGCTAATAATTACTTTGCAGCTTTTGATCACCACACTGTATTGTTAGCTAGCCATGGGGACTGCACTTGAATTGAGAAAATTGAAACCCCATGCACTGAATGAGTATAATAGACTGCTCTGTGTGTAAATTATATTTATTTGGCTGCAGCCGGCAAGATAAAATGATTAATCTAAAAAACTAATAATCACAAAACAGAAATTCATCACTATAACTCATTTCTGTGGTACATGTTACAAATTAAAAAATAAACACCACAGGAAACATATATAAAGGATCCCAGAGGCCCTTAAACTATTCAAAATGGATCATAATTTAAAATTTGAACTGTGGTAATATTACTTTATTGATGGATTGTGCTCATAAATTGTGACACTGCAGATAAATTATATTTTTTTAAAAAATCAGAAGCAAATAATAGAAATATATTTTTAATGGTGTTATTGAAATTCAGTTCTTAAGTTTCATAATTTTGTGATTGCCTTGCTCATGAAAAGATATCACAACACAATTAAACAATCACTAGTCACTTTAATTGATGTAGGTGTTTATCCTGCTTTCACTGAAATTAGAAGCAAAATTTTATATGCTTAATAGTAAAAGTATTGTTTCCATTGGATGGAAACATGTTGGATTTAAAATAAGATACAGATTTTAGAATGCAAAGATTGTACCTTTTAAAATCATACAATAGAATCATACAATCTTTTAGGTTGGAGAAGATCTCTAAGGTCATTGAGTCCAACTGCTAACCCAGCACAGCCAGGCCCACAACTTAACCATGTCCCCAAGTGGCACATCAGTATGTCTTTTGAAAATCTCCAGAGATGGTGGCTCTAGCACTTTCCTGAGCAGCCTGTTCCAATATTTGAACTAATTTCTCTGTGAACGAATTTTTCCTAGTATCCAATCTAACTTCCGCCTGTCACAGCTTGAGACTATGTCCTCTTGCCCTGTCACTTTTTGCCCGGGAGAAGAGACCAACACCCACCTGGCTACAGCCTCCTTTCAGGGAGTTGTACAGAGTGATAAGGTCTCCCCCGAGCTTCCTTTTCCCGACTTGTGCTCCAGATCCTTCACCAGCTCCACTGCCCTTCTCTGGACAAGCACCAGCACCTCAGTGTCTTTCTTGTAGTCAGGGGCCCAAGGTGCAGCCCCACTAATATCGAGTACAGGGGGAAAATCATTGTCCTTGTTCTGCTGGCTGCACTAGTTCTCATACAAACCTGGATTCCACTTGCCCTCTTTGGCTATTTGGCCACATGCTGGCTCATGTTCAACTGGTATATATTTTACTGAGTGAAAAAAATTGTTGTTATATCTATAAAGAGAGTTATGAGGAAAATGACTGCTCAGTTTAATTATTCATGTATGCAGACTCTCATACTGATGAATAAAATAATCCTTATTTTCTATATTAAGCTAGAGTGGTCAAAGACTACATTAAATTTGAAGACTCCTTTCCTAGATCAAATTTATTTGTCTTGCGCATGCTCCTGCAGACAAACTGCATGACAGTCTGTGCAGAGCATATAAAATTTCATTATGGTCTGCTTGTAATCAGTAGAAAATGTACTATCAGTTTTCTGATGAGAGTTAGAACATATATCGATCTATTGATTTATTTGTTAAGCTAACTTAGAAATTTTTCCACTCTGGCAAGCATTGGCACCTATATAACTGGTCCAAAAATAATAAATTATACTATATCACTTTTCAGTTTAGGTTTTCTTTAGGAAATCTAATCCACTGAAAATGTTGTCAATTTGTTCAATCCACTTCTTGGCCCTCAAAATTAGGATATCCACCAAGTAAAATGGGATAAACATAATCTTCAAAGGTCCTTTGAACTTTCCTTTCTCCTTGGAAATAAGTGAGAAAAAAATACATTTTACACTAAGTCAGTCTTTTCCTACCTATTTTATCTATGAAAATAAATGATAGCCGGGGACAGTGAGACCACGAAAAGAACAAAGGTAGCTGCAAATTTAATAGCTATACTTGGTAGTGTCAGTTAGGCCAAATCTTACAAAAATTTTCACTCTTGATATTACGTAGGAATAGTCATGTTAAATTTGATTCTGTAAATCATGAATCAGGAATATTAAAGTCTTAAATAATCACAGTCTGCAATTCCTTTGTTATAGAGCTTCTAAACTCAGAAAAAGATCTTGTTGATGTTAGTAAGCAGAAGAGTACAGCAATGGCAAATTAAATATAATTTACAGATGACTGGGAAAACTCATAATTAATTAATGGTCAAGATGAAATTTAAAATAAATAAAAGCTGTATTATGTCTATTACACCTGACACATTCTGATCTGATTGAGCAAAAACTGTAACTCTAACCTTTGGCTGCATTAATAATATTTAAATACACAATTAAAACATTCACAAGCTTTTATCAGTTTTCAGATATATATGTACTCGGTGAAATATAAATCAAGATTCTTTCACATGATAGGAGACAATATAATCTTAAATGATCATGGACCTAGATTTTGTTATGCCAGTAATGACCGATAAATCAGTCTTCAGAAAATCAGTTTCCAGCTGTCATGCTAGAAGTAGCTTAAAAATTATCATATCTATAAAGGGTGGGAATGAAGCTCTCAATTCTACTCATGTTTTTTACACTAAGCTGCTTTTGGATAAAAACACCCAGATTCAATCTAGGAAAGGAATATATCTCATCCTTGATGCTTGCCCTTAAAATTCCTCCTCATTAAAATAATTTTTTTAAAAGCAATTTTCTTCTTTTCTTTAAAACAGATGAAAGTGAATCAGCTTTTTTTCATTCATGTATCTAACTACCTATACTTAGAACATAGTTAGCTTTTTGAAAACTACATACTTGGTCATAAATCACTTAACTTTAGCTGAATTTTTAAAAAAAGTAAAAATCTGAGCCTTTCAGCTTTAGTGGAAGTAATTTACAAATCCATCTTGGAGAACATATCCATCACATGTGGTCATGAATGTGAGGAATCTGTATGTGTTTACACATCATTCCAAGCGAACAAGAGCTCATGCCTTTTTTATTTGACTCCATAGCGATCTAAGCTAACTCAAAAATAACACCATGAGAACGATTTCAAGAAATGAATATCTGGATGTGAATCTAAGAAGTAATGAGTATTATGTTGGTTGTAAACATTACTATTTATAATGAAGTATATTCATACATACACATATATATATATATATATATACACACATATATTCAAAATATATTCCAGATAAATTTCATCTTACTGGCAAAATATGCTGCATTTCTTTAAATTGATGGCAAGAACACTGTAAATCACTACCAAGGACATCACAGTTTTCTTTACTCAAGCATGTATATAAATGAATGCTATTTAGTGAGTTGGAAATGCCAGTAGATTATTCGTTTCATTATTATTTACTGAAATGGTGAATTTCTCTATTGAAAGAGTCCAATTATAACCACCTGATGATATTCACCATCTGCTCCAAAACAAGTTGACAACCTAAGGAGGCTTACACTTAAAATGCTCCATCAGAATAGAAGACTTTTATACAAAGATTGTAATAATCCCTATTTAGAATACAGGTCAAAGTCTATATTTTGTCATCGGAGAAGATACTTGAACTGCCCTTGTCATGTAATGCAAGTCAGGTAAAAGCAGCAATGAGAAAATGGAGTTTCAATCATTTCTCTAAAATTAATCGTAATACAGAGAGTTGTGTTACTAAATTTTGATTTGAATTTGGCCTTTATGGAAATTTGCGGTAAAAGATGGTGCGTTATGAAGTTGTCCTTTTGTGTTCTATGTATAATTTGTAAAGACAGTACAAAATAACTTTTTTCTCATTACTAGGTGTAACTGATTATGAAGTACAAATGTGTTTTAAATCAGAAAATGAATTTACAGAATTTTCCCAGGTCTCTTAAATAAGACAGAAAATGAAAAATCATCGAAATTACTTTATATGAAAATTATCTTTCTGCTTGTGTATACTTACATATGAATGTCTTTGTATTGAATAGAGGCATTCTTTTTTCAAGAAATACATACATTTTCATTTATAACTCACTTGATACAAGATAGTCAAATGGAAAGGGTTTTTTATATCTGTTCAGTACTGTCTATTATTTATGTCTTAATCCAGTTATTGATGTTTTTTCTATTAGAATGTAAGTACATGAGGCAAACTGTGATATAGCTGAAGTATTTTGCTGGAAATTCTTACACCTGGTGAAAATTCTTGCTGGTCTATATATTTTCAGTCATACAACCAAAAAAGTGGGGGAAATGAGGGTTTGGAAAACTGCAAAGAGATTTGTTGCAGGAAGCTAGTTTATTACGTGAAGATATACATTCTATTATATGAACATAAATGTATAGACTACATAGTTTTAGGAATAAACCAAACGATTAATACTATCTCTAATTACACTGAAATTTAAAAAAAAAATATTTTTGTTAATTATAGCTTTACACTAATGACTTGATTTTTACACTAATGTCATGATTTTTTGAATGGGCAAGAATAGCTCTCAGGATTTGAAATTTACTTCAGGTAGTGGTCATGGATGAATATTGTAAATGTTGACAACAGAGAAGTGTATTTCTCATAAAGTGTTGAAAAGCACAATTAAAAATTAAAACTGCTAAGAACAGTAATTGCTTTACTAATATGGGAGTGACTATGCCAAGGAAATTAAGTTATGTCAATAAGGAAGTAATTACTGCAGAACCATAATAAACTTACTGAGATCTAGGCAGTGTTCCTGAAAATCTTTTCAGGCTGCATGACTGAGTTGACTGATTCTGTAGTTTATATTTTTGCTTTATTCAAACTGTATGATGAATACTTTAATTTGAAGATTTTAATTCCCTTCTTATTCTCTTGCTGTTACTTCTTCATACTGAAATGAATCATGTGAAGCCATTTAAAAAACTTTTTTCAAAATGAAGTTTACCCAAAGGATCAGATTTTTAGTCAGTCTTCACTCAAAATATCTAAAAAATATAACCTGAAATTTCATTTATTTTCCATAGACACACCTGAAATATTTCAATGTTGACATCACTATTAAAATTAAATTGTAAAAACTTTATTCTGTATCCAATCTTTTGATTTTTTTCTTGACAGAATGATCCTTGATTATTTTCTAGGGTGAAAAATAAACTGAAAAGGAAACAATGGTTCAAGACAGAAGATTCTGAACAGAAAAATTAATATGTTTAAGAAATAGTTTGATGTTCTTCTAGCAGGAATCATAAAGAATTTCTATCCATTTCTACTAAAAAAATTTGCATTACCTCAAAATTTAATTTTTCATCATATATTATTTTCAACTGCAAACCTTTGTCAGGCCTTACCTACCTGAGAATTTACTTGCTGCATCACTAACTTTTGTTGATCCACCAACCACTTGCAAGGACTGTTGCTGTTGCTGTCTCAAAAAGGAGTTCAGGCTCCTAGATACAGTAACTATCAAGTAGACACTGTCCCAAAACCAAGGTGCCCTCATCTAACCTCTCTCTTCAACATTTTTCCGACTCCTGTTGCTGCTTCCACTTACAGAACACATGCCTTTATAACATCTCCAAGAAAGCTGGACATGTTTTATAGTTATAAGAAAAGGGCCGTTCTCTATCTTGATGGAGAGAGAATACTGACCTCTCCTATTTCCTCATTTATTTAAAAAAAATAAATTAAGCTAGAGAGCTTTCCAGCTCAGCTGAGAACACAGAAAGGGGGAGAGGTGTCTGCAGAAATAAGAAGGAGCTTGGCAGTTCTTGATATAGATTCACAATGGGAAAGAAATTATTGACACACATCAGAATAACTCCTTTTTTCATAGCTAGGCAATATCTACCCTCTTTGCTGAGCTCATAAGGCTGTTGTTGACTCAAAGGGTTAATACCACTTTTTCATAAAAGACTCTACTACATAATGCCAATGTAACTGCATATTCAGTTCCATTTCTGTTTCCTAATTGTTGAAGACAGGTTTCTGCAGTTTTCCTGGGGACAGCTGGCCCGTAGAAGAAATCAGGGAAGGCTCATTTTTGTAGATATTTCAGGATGATCTTTATTACCAGCCACATGGCTGAAGCCAGCATCCAGCTTGAGTAATCATTCCCGAACCCAGGGTTCTCCGGGCCAGGGGAACATTTTGGGACCAACTGGAACACAGAACTTGGGTACATGTGACCAGGGCAGGGGCAGGGACAGGGGAGACCCTGTGCTGAGCCCTTCTGCCATCCCAGAGCCCCTCCCCCCAGGGGAACAGTGGGGAGAAACCTCAACACCTAATTACTTTTGCCACCCCATCCTTTTGCAGCCCACACATTACTACGTCTATAAGAGAAGTCATTGCATGTCCAGCAGCTCCCAAATTCCCTCTCCTGTTAGGACAGTGGAAGCCCTAGAGTCATGCTCTTGACCGATGTCAGTTCATCGATATGGCACCTGCTGTTTGCAAATCCAAAACAGTTGCTGGTAACTAACCAGCACTTCTTCATCCTTTACACTTCAAACCACAAATTGCTTCAAATTAATTTGTTCTGTTTTGCTATCCATTTTGCACTGGGCATTTTGTTTTTAATAGAGCCTTACATGGTTCATTGCTCACTGTGAAAGTGTAATCATATTTTTTGGCCCTTCAGAGTAAATTAGTATCACTGACAAAAAGACCAGAGCTGGAAAAAAATCTCCAGAGCTGCCAAATGCAGTTTTTGGACCCCAAAGGCTGCAGGGTTGGGATTTAAAATACAGCTGAATCTGGATTCCCAGCTTCAGGCCAGTGGCTGCCAGAGGCTGCACTGTGAGATTTCAATGACATCAGGGGAAAGAAGGAAATGGAAAAAAATTATAGGTACTTATTTTAATGACTTGCATCTGCTATCTATGAAATTTCCCAGTGCAGGAAAAGAGCTGTCAAAAATTTACATAAAATTTTCAGCCAGAATATCACTTATGATTTTTCACTTCTGGTTCACATAGATTAGTGAACTAGACTCAGCTGGCACAGGTAGTAGCCATGGCTTTACTTGATCTTCTGCTCCTGATCTTTTTTTATGCGCCCTTTTTGCTTTTGCAAATACTGAACAAGATTGAGACTTAGTACAGAAGAGTGATTTAAGTCCATTCCTCCATGAAAAACTTATTCCCTGGCCATCTGGCAACTCCTTAGGTGGTAACTAAAGATGTTCTGGTGATAGATAAGGTTGCATTTGTGAACTTTATGAGCCATGGTAACAAGAATCTCTAAGTGTTCTGCCAAGTAACAATGGCACAAAGGCTCCATTAATCTTGTCTACACCAGCACCACAGTTATACACAGCTGTTTCCTTGTCATACTCTAGGAAGGTGGTGTGAGCTCAGCCACCATGTATTTTGCTAGGCCACCTGACAGTGGTGGTAGCTATCCACTGACACAAAAAATATCCTATAAAATGGTAGAGTACCATCCCTTTTAGTTGCTGAAGCGTAACTGGGAGTCTGGATAGGTTATGTCTGTGTCATCAGTATTGCCAAAGCAGCTGACGGGGTCACTTGGGCAAAGCCTGATATGATTGCAGACACCACTACTAAAGGGTATCATCGACCAGGAGCAGGGAAGGTTACTTTCCAAATGGTTTTTCAATTGTTGAACTGACTATTGGCAGAGCAATGGTAGTTGATGTTGCAAGCTTCGAAATGAATCAATTAAACTGTCTTCTTGACAGTGACTTTAATTGTTATACCGGTCCTTTTTCATTTTCTTATGCACAGAAGACAATTTTTCTTATCCTACAGTTTTTCTTCTGCTTACAGTTTCCCCACATACAGGTCTCCACATAGGGACCCTGTGCAAAGAGGCATCATTGCTCTAGCAAATCAGACACTGGAGCAAAATGGTAGCTGTTCAGTTTCATTTTCACCATTTTGCCCCTGCTTTTTAACAAGTACAGACCTGCCAATTTGGACTAGTGTAAATTAATCCGCATCTGTACCTTGGCTCTGAACACATAAGCTTAAGTATAGTGCAGAGTGTCTTCTTAGGCCAGTGCTGCTTGTTACTGTTGCTGCTGACATGATTGCCCAAGGCAGAAGATAAAAACATCATAATCCTCCAACTTTACCCCAGTGCACAATAACTGCACTGGTAGATTTGTCCCACTTTTGGGTAAGAGGACTCATTTTTAAGGGGGTTGGTCTGGTTGCCAGAGCAGACAAAGGACACCCTCGAACTGGTGATATAAAATGTCTGTCATAACAAACCCTGCAGGAAAAGCAGGAACACAATGCAAAGAACACAATGCATGCAATGCAATGCGAGAAGCAATGCAGCATATCTGTGATGCCCACTCATAGAATGGGCTGCTCTACTTTCTTGCTAGTCCATTGGTTCCTACATGGAACAGTCATGTACCCATGCTGTTTACAGTCTCAGATTCAACAATTTGATGATCATTTATCCAGTACCAATTATAATCAAACCAAAGCTTTGTTCTTACTATATTTTTTGCAGCTTTGTCTGGTACAGAATATAACTGCTTCCATCCTTCTCCTGTTTCTTTTTATGTATCTTCACAGGTTGCTTCTGGTTTCAATTTCAGTTCTTGAATGTCTAATTTTTTTAATAAATATTCAGTATATTTATTACTTACTTTGTTCTTGTGGTAGAACAGAACTTTTTTTATGGCTTACTTTGTTCTTAAGGCAGAACAAAACTTCTTTAAATGAAACTTTTTTTGGTGTGTGTTTCAGAGTATATATTCTGTGATATGCTTTCATTTCCATACAGATTTAATAGGATTCAAAATTGTGTTTTAGAAAAGTCAAAAGAATCATGGTTTACGTGTATAAGTTTTTCAGGTCTCAAAACACTCATGTAAAATTTGAGTTGTTCTGAATTTGTTAAAACTCATTTTTAAACTTAATTGATCATTAACAAAGTGTTTCAGTTTCCTTCCTAACAATCTTATGAGATGTGGCTCTTCTGAATTTTTTGGGTAAGTCAGATATTGCCAGGTAACTAATTCCTCAGGGAATATGAATTCTCTCTTCTAGGTTTCTGTATTAGTTACCATTCCTGTAACTTTAAGAGACTTTATTATATTGCATAATCACTCTTAATATTCTTAGAATCATAGAGTGACTTGGGTTGAAAGATATTGTAAAGATCCCTGCCATAGTCAGGGATGCCACCTACTAGATGAGGTTACTCAGGGCCCCATCCAACCTGGCCTTGAATACTTAAAGGAAGGAGGCATGTACAACTTCTCTGGGCAGCCTCTTCCAGTGTCTCATCACCCTCATAGTAAAGAATTTCTTTCTTATGTACAATCTAAACCTGACCTCTTTCCTTTTGAAGACATTCCAGCCTGTCCCATCACTATCTGCCTCCATAAAACTTGCTTGCTTCTTTTTTTTCTTCTCTAGTCTGAATAAACCCAGGTGTCTCAGCCTGGCTTCATAAGAGAGATGCTCCATTCCTCTGATTATCTTTGTGTCCCTCCTGTGGTCTCGCTCCAACAGGTCCATGACCTTCCTGTGCTGAGGACCCCAGAGCTGGATGCAGCACTGCAGGTGGGGTCTTACCAGAGTGAAGTACAGGGGCAGAATCCCCTCCCACGCCCCACTGCCCACTGGGCTTTTGGATGCCGCCAAGGAGGTGATTGGCGTTCTGGGCTGTGAGTGCACACCGTTGGCTCATGTCCAGTATTTCATCTGTGAGAATCCCCAAGTCCTTCTCGGCTGGGCTGCTCTCAATCCCTTGATTTCCCAAACTATACTGAACCTCATGAACTTGATACAGGACCACTTCTTGAACTTTTACAGGTTCCTCTGGATGGTCCCATCCTTCTGTTCTTCATCCTCACCATTTGGCTTCATGTCATCTGCAAACCTGCCAAGGGTGCCCTCGATCCCACTGTCTGTGTCACTGATGAAGATATTAAACAGTACTGGTCTCCATATGTACCCCTGAGGGACACCACTCATCACTGACCTCCATCTGGTCTAAAGCACTGATTGCACTTGAGTTTTCCCTCTGTGTGGCTAGTTGAATAACTCTTCTGGCACTGGGACTACCCCAAATCAGCATATGGTTATGGAGGTGCAGGTAACAAAGCTCTAAATTATTCAAAAATTTTCCAGAATGAATTTTAGAGGTACCTTCACATCTCACACAAACATGGGTAAATCTTAGCTGTATATGGGATACATGATTGCTTTAGGGATTTTCAAGAAAATACTAGAAAGTATGGATAATTTTTTTTTCTGTTGAGGAAGTATTTAATATTTAAAAGTCTTGGCTACGTAGCAGTATTACCTTCATTAACAGTTTTTAAATACATGCTACTGTTTATAAAACTGTTTATGATACCATTATTTTCTAGACCATTGAAGTTATGTACAATGTTTACAAAAAACTGCCAAAGGACAAAATGAAGCAAACAAAATGTTTTCCTCTTGTTGCAGACCTTTGGACTGTATTTTTGAGTGGTATTTTTTTCCACCCAAAATGATGCAGATCAAAAAAGACCCAGAACTTGTTTCTAGTTAAAAAATATTTGACCTCATCAAGTGTTATACTAGGTCACTAAAAGATGAAATGTTTCTACCATTCTCCTTTACCCTGTAGCCTCAGTAGGCACATGGATACACAACATTTTGGATATCTTTTAGAGAAGCAATATTGAAGTATATATTAAGCAAGAACAGGTTTGGCTTTTGTATTTTTAAATCCACAGTACATATTGCTCTGTATACTTTAAAATAAGACCTGTTTGGTAGTCTTCTTCAGTCTTTAAACAATCCAGTTGTACTTGTGCTGTGCCTGACTAGGGGAGGACACTCATATGCACACTTTACTCATATCTAACAGCATCTGTTCACAGAGCATTGCAGGATGTGTGAAAACTCCAGCCTTCTTACTAATTCGTAGCAAGCCCAGCAGGATGATTGTACGTATGTTCATTGTCTTCGAGGGTAGTACTGAGCTGGTAATTGTTGTATTTATATTTTCCCTAAATACCAAATTCTGACTTTAGGGCATATTATTAAGTCTGAGGAAATTTAAATGAGGATGTTAAAAGTTTGGTATAAGTGAGCGATCAGACCCTCAGGACTTTCACAGTATGCTCTCAGGAAGGTAATCCTATACAGCATTAAATTGTTCCACCATCCTTGAGGACTTGTGTGCTTTTTATTTCAAGTAAGCTGATTTCCCACCATTGTTTGAACATATATATTACAACAGCACTGTGATTTAGCATATCTGTCTCATTAACAAAAATGAGCACAGTTTTTTCTTCATTCTCCATAAAAATATCATTTGTGTTAAAATATTAAAATGGATTTTTATTACATTATTTAATCTAAAATAATTTGAGACATATGAATGACTGTCTCTTTTTATTGTTTTTTTTACAATATGGCATCCTTGCAAGCTTTCTTTGCTGGATATAATATTTTCAAGGATTGTTTTCTTTTAAAAAGAAATGCATCAAATTTATCTGAAAACAGCACTTGAAAATTTAGTTCATTTGCTGTTTTGTTTCCATCATTAATTGAATTTTAAAAAGTCAGCATTATTTAAAAAGTATTTTGATATTTACATATGAATGTTAATATGATGAAAATTGGTTTTGGGCATTAATGTGATAAATAAGTTATTTTAATAATAATTTCAGCAGTACAAAAAAGTAAACATGTACATTCCAACCACCATTTGTAACCCTTTTCAAAGTGTAGATAATTTTTCAAAAACTTTCCTTAATATTTGAACTGAAGAAGTATTGCACAAGACATCACGGAGCCATCTTCTTTGGGAGTTATGATACTGAGGTCCAAACAGGGATACATGCAATATACACTACCGCTGTCTTTTAAACAGAGGTGTTACTTGTTACTTTGCATCTTCATTGTGAGCAAAACTTTAAAAATCTAAGCCCCCTCTATGATTTCAGATGATTTAGAGTATTCCTAGCTTAAGTGTACTGATGCTAATGTTTTATCAAGCAGCAATTATGGTTCATTCACAGGAAGGCTGGAATTCAGTCACGTCTCCCTCTTTCCCTGTATATTCTTTAAGTACATTGAATGTCCCAAACATGTACCACTTTAGGAAGAAAACAATATTTATCACTGTCCTTTTTCATAAGTCTGGAAATAGTGTCTTATATGTCATTTAAATAATCACCAAGACACATTCAGAACATGCAAATTTATTTCTTTTCTCATCTTCTAGAAATATATTTATTTTGGTAGCAATGGACAACTGTGTTTGCTTTAGTGTAATGTTAGGAATACAATTACAATATTTTCATTTTAAGCACATTAGACAGATTATTGTATTTGATGTCCTTTTGTTGATTGGCTAGGGAAGGTTATTGTTGCAGTTTGTGGTTTCTTGTGATGATGTGGCAAGCCGCAGAACTTCCCTGGGAGCACAGGGGGCTTCCTTGGGGAGGGAAGCCTTTTCACTTCCCGTGGCCCCTTTCGGACTGCCCCTCATGGCCCCGGCTGGCTCGCAGCTCCGCAACACGGCAGTGATAAAGGAGGTGAGAAGGGCTCCCCGCCTGGGGGCTTCAGAGGAGCTTTATTCACATGGCAGACAAGATGACACAGGCTGATTCCCCTTGCCAGAGCAGCCACATGGCACGAAACCTGGACCTTTTACACGGGGATCAGGGGGGCGGAGAGAGCACACGGGCCAATGGTCCCAGGGCACAGGGGCAGTACATGAGTGGGGTTAGGGCACAGAACAAATGGGGAGAACCCGAGGGAGTGGCTAGGAACAGGGGCAGGGGAAGGAGGACAACGTGGGGAGGGCAGGACCTTGACATATAAGGGAAAAAAGGGTAGGGAAAACAACGGGCCAGTCAGGGAAACGGAACTGGGGTACCCGTCCTTTTAGGTACCCTTTGTTGTTAGGAACCTTCTTGTTCTCTGATTGGCATCCCACAGGTTATAGATTTTACCACAAAGCTTCTGCCAGTACAGAGAACTGATTGTGTAACTCTGATACATTGTTTGAGTATGGAAAAACATGCTGGGAGTCCTTTCCCCTTGAACTTGAAAGGCGCTCTGCTTTCTCGCTCTGAAATTTCAAATTTTGCCCTCCCACTATTCATGATGAAAGTGAAAGTCGCATTCTTAAAAATATTGAACTATTCTTGCACATATTTCTTAATTTTTTTTTGCCCAGATACATATCTTCAGGTTACCCAAACACTGTATGAATACCTAAGGATGGGGTCACCAGATGTCTGTTGAGTAGTGAAACAATAGTGAAGCCCCAGAGAGAATATTCCTGTAGGTAGGACTCTGAGAAAGCTCTCTCTTCATTACAATTAGGACACAAAGATCACATTTGTTCAATAAAACAGCATAATTAAATGTTCAGTTAGCATAGTTATTTAATTTGTACTTATTTTTAAAGTACAACTGTTCTAATACATTATAATAATTTATATCACACAGATTATCTGCATTGAACAAGCTATTTAGTAATATAAATTTCAATAGCTAAAATAAATACAGAGTTTGTGTGACCTCCAGTTAATAAGAAATTACTGTTTATTTTAATCTCTCTCTCTAAGGACTGACACCTCTTTTGTGATCTTTTTCTTCCTCTGGCCTTGTGAAAAATTATTACTAATATCCTATTTTCCCCTTGTTAGGAGACACAGAGTGGTGATCTATGTGTACCTTTCCATTCAGTGCACAGAGTCTCTCTGATGTCACAAAGCTGTTTCAGGGTAAGTCTGTTTAACAGAGGTGTCTGTACATACAGCTTTATTGACAAGGACTCAAAGAACCTTCATCCATTATTATGGGTGTGATGGAGAAGTGTCAATTTTGAAAGAGCACTTTGACCAATCACCTTCTATTCTGAAGTGGGTTGTCAAAATGAGAAGTAGTTCCTCTGCCTATCTGCAGTGAAGAGGTTTGGAGACTAGAAATTCCCCACCTAAGACAAAGGAAGGAAAATGATATTCCCATCAGAACCTCTGAAAAGGAGATGTAAGTAGCTATGCCAGTTTCTGACCTCCCTGCTTCACAGCGTTGCTGTTCCACTCCACATCTGGCTGTTCCTTTGCTGTATGTGTATCATTATTCCTTCCCTCGTGAGAGTCTGCTAGCTGTCTTTTTGGCTGCCTGTGATCCAAAGCCTACTTCTGATACAGCATCACTGCCTAATTTTGGTTCAGATTTCTAAGAAAATGTTTAAGTAATAAACTCCATTTGCAAATGTCTGTATTGTATATGGACATACAGATTAGGACCATGCAAGATAAGGAAGCTGAGGCTGAGTTTATAGTTAAGGCTTGCAAACAGGGCAGCTAGACAGCAGCACAAGTTTTTAAGGGGAAAAACATTAAAATGACAAGTTATACAAGCATAAAGAAAATAAAAAGGCACTTGGAAGACAGTAACTTAAAAATCATCCCACTACAGGAAACAGCAAAGGACAAGGCATTCCACTCTGATAGACAACTGCTGCACAATCACAGCATTTAAGCAGGGATTAAGTGGGATTAGTGAACCCCTTTACACTTACCCTACCATCTAATATTTTTATTTCACATTGATTCTCAAGCAGGATTCACGGAGGATACAGGGAACAAGATAGGAAAGTTAAAACTTTTATCTGTGACACATAAATAGGAATAGTGAATCAATGGATAAGTATTTAATAATGGGCAAATCTCAGCCCAAGTCTTAGATTACAGAGACAATTACAAAGACAACAGTTCACTTGGATATCTAACAGATATTCAGAAAACTTGCTCACCAAAAGCTTTTAAAGAAATGAAAGTGTTGTGAGATAAGAAGGAAGGTCCTTGCAGCTGCTCGGAAAAAAAAAAAACAGAGACCACTGCTTCTTCTAACAGGATCCATCTTTATTACACACACTTTAGTATTTATATGTTTCTACTATGAGAAAATTTCAAGAAAGTTTTGGGAACACACAGAAGGAAAGACAAAACAGCCACACCACCAAGCACCTGGCAGAGAGGAAGTTTCTACTCTTATCAGCCACTCACTCAAAGGTGATAAAAGAAAAACATTCACACCTCGTGTTTATGGCTGTAGTCATTCCCCTGGTATGCATTTTTCCCAAGAGAACTGAGAGCCTTTATCAAAGTCGAGATAAACGTGAAAAGCTGCCCTTCTGCACAGAACTCTCATCAAGGCCAGGATGGCTGCAGTAAGGCCACTGCTTCTACAGTCCTCTTGTGTGCTGGTAACTCATTCAGCAGTGAAGTGTGGGAATAAATAAATAAGCAGTTTCCTCAGTGCAGGAAGCAGTCCCAGAGGAATCTGTGTTAGATGTTTTGTTATTTAACATTCTAACACCGGGGATTGAGTCTGCTGTTAGCAGATTAAATAACACCAAGCTGGGTGGGAGTGTCACTCTCCTGGAGGGTAGAAAGTCTCTGCATAGGGACCTGGACAGGCCGGATTGTTGGGCCAGGACACAGGCATGAGGTTCAAACAGGCCAAGTGCCAAGTCCTATGCTTTGGCCTCAATAACCCCAAGGAGTGCTGCAGGCTGGAGAAGAGCGGCTGGAAAGAGGCCAAGAGGAAAATGATCTGGGGGTTCTGGTTAACAGCAGCTGAACATGCGCCCAGCATATTCCCAGGTGATCAAGAAGGCCGGTGGCATCCTGGCCTGTACCAGAATAGTGTTGCTAGCAGGACCAGGGCAGTGATTGTCCCCCTGTACTGGGCACTGGTGAGGCCACACCTTGAGTGCTGTCTTCAGTTCTGGGCTCCTCAATTCGGGAAGGATCTTGAGGGGCTGGAGCAAATCAAGAGAAGGGCAATGAAGCTGGTAAAGGGTCTGGAGCACAGCTCCTATGAGGTGTGGCTGAGGGAGCCCCAGGGCTGTTTAGCCTGGAGAAAAAGAGGCTCAGGGGAGACCTTATCACTCTCTACAACTGCCTGAAAGGAGGGTGTAGCCACCTGAGGGGGTCTGGCTCTTCTCCGGGGCAACAAGCAACAGAACAGGACGACATAGTCTCAAGTTGTGCTAGGGGAGGTCTAGGTTGGACATTAGTAAAATTTATTTCACAGAAAGGGTGATTAGACATTGGAAAGTGGTTCTCAGGGAGGTGTTGGAGTCACCATCCCTGGACATGCTAAAGAAAAGAGTGGATGTGGAACTCAGTGCCATGGTCTGGTTGACATGGTGGTGTTTGGTTATAGGTTGGACTCGATCTCGCTCATTGATTCTGTGATTCTGTCATTCATAAATGATATTGAACAAGGGTTAAAAGAGTACTGGTCAGAGGTCATGTTACATAATTTATGACCGTAAACCCACCATCTCTACATCAAAAGTTTCACACTACCTAACATTACATCTGTGCAATTGGTTATTGTCTCAAAAGAACTCTAGATTATGACATGATTCAAAAGCAGTCAGGATTTTTCACATAAATACAAGTTTTAACTAAATAGTGATCTTTTCTCCAAACTTAAATTTAAATCAGAAAAATAATCATTGGTTTCTATTTCCTATTTTCACAAAAATGTTCTTCATGTCTTCTGTAGATTACTTCTAAATACATTAAGACTAATGACATGCTACATCTGACTAAATAAACAAAACCCATTTCATTTGGCGTCACAGCAGATGTTCCATTTAGTGAAAAAATAAGCCTTGACAGGATAGATAATAGTGACATTGCTAGGACCTGAGATACTGGAAACCCAAGGTCAAAAACATCTCTCTATTTAGAGATATTTGTTAAACTCTCAATATCTCACCTCAATAAATAGCTCAAGCTGTGTTCAGTGATATAAGTAGGAACACACTGCCCTTCAGATGGGTAAAAATTCTTGACTTCATGTATGTTGACCAGAAACTATCTAAGGAAAATGTTCATGAAATTAATAGAGTTCTTTCAAAAGGAAAAAAAAGTTAAAATAAGAAATCAGCATTAAAAATTAATTTAAAAACTAAAATTGAAATTAAAAAAAAAAAAGTTTTATCTCTAGAAAATCAAGGAGAAGATGGTAAATGAAAATAAGTGAAAAATATTTCCAAATAAAATTTATAATAATTCAAAACAGATAAAGTAAACATTAAGGTAAAATTTATGCAATTGGCAAGAAGGAGAACCCTGGAAACTACAGGCTTGTTAGTCTCATTTCAGTGCCTGGTAAAGGCAGTGAGAAGAGAAGAAGAATGGAGAAGATTATTCTGGAGGGTATTGAAAAACACTTGAAAGGCAACACAGACATTGGTCACAGGCAGCATGGCTTCGTGAGACAAAAGTCCTGCTTGTCAAACCTAATTTCCTTTAATGACAAGGTAATTCACCCAGCTGATCAAGGGATGAGTGTAATGTAATCTAATTGTAATCTTTTTAGACTTCAGTAAAGTGTTTGGTACTGTCTCTCCCACAGAACAGATCTCTACAGGATCTTTCTGGACAAAATGTCCAGCATTCAGCTGGTTGTGATGGGTGAGCAACTGGCTCATGGGTTGGGCACAACCGCCATTCCATTCCACACAGGTTATAGGGCATGGGGTGACATCAGATTGGTGACCTGTCAAAGGTGGGGTTCACAGGGCTTCATACTCAGCCCTGTGCTTTTCAACATCTCATAAATTACTTAGATGCAGGACTCAAAGGGATACTGAGCATGTTCTCAGATGATACAAAAATGGGAGGAGCTGTTGACTCCCTCAAAGGCAGAGGGGCCTTGCAGAAAGACCTTGACAAATCAGAGGGCTGGGCAATCACCAACCATCTGAAGTTCAACAAGGGAAAGTGCAGGATTCTGCACCTGGAACAGGGCAGCCCTGGGTGTATGGACAGACTGCGGAACAAGAGGCTGGAAAGCAGCACCATGGAAAGGGACTTGGGAGAGAATAATACATGCAGAATAAAATGCAAGGCTCTAGTCTGCTCCTTTTGGCCCAGTTGTAACTTCTCCTTTATGCCATAATACAAGTTTTGAGTTAGCTTTGAGTTTGAGAACTTTGTTAATAGCACAGCTTCTGGGGAAGAGGGTGCTGGGAGGTGGTGTTTGCCTGCAGAGATACTTTCTGTTCTCTGAAAATACATGTAATGTGTCCTCCAAACATATTTATTGTTATCTCCCCTTTCTCTTATGAGTGAATGTTTTAATGGTCTTACCTTGAATCTCTATAGCTCAAAAATGGCAAGGTGAAGTGTCATCAAAGGTAAGCAATGGCATGAGCCTAATGAATCTGTGAAATTGAAGCAAAACTTTGATTTCGGTGAAAGGTTTGTTAGACAATTATTGATGTAATTTATTTGATGTTTCAATAACAGAATGGTGTTCATAACATTTCAGTCTACTTAGATAATTGCCTGATTCACGTTTGCTGGACACACATCACAAGAGCTTATCATAGGATAAATCATTTGATAAGCTTCAAATAATGTTTTAATTTTCAGATTCTTATCTTCAAGACAAATGTGATGAACTCTATAAAAGCAAATGAATTCTGAACAAATATACTATAACCATATATACCACTTTTTTCTTAACATTGAAATCAGCAGCAGCAGCAGCGACTTGAGCGCATTTAACTTGATTAGCACTCAGCAAATTTAATTTGCACGTTAGAAATGTGATAACTCAGGAATTCTGAGTTCCAGTCGTGCTTTTCATACACTGTCTTTGGGTACTTGCCCATTTAAGTGACTGTTTCATTTTTTGTAAAAAGGAAGTTATTGCAAACTTACATATCTCATAGATTTGAGTAATGTTGGCAAAATACCTTGTAGATAAAGTAAATTATTTAAGTAATTTTAGTGTAATCAAAGGAAATTTTAGACAATAGAGTAACTTTTCCTCCAATCTGGACTTTTTATTGAATAAATCATAGAGTTTGGTGTCTGATTCTTGTGAATTCCTCAGCGGGCCATCTAGTTCCCATATTAACATTTTAGGTATATTCCTTCAGACAGGAAATTTGATACAGGACTTTCATTAGCATAAATATGGAATTTTTTACTACAAACAGGCTTTAAATCTAGAAACTCATGTATTGTGGATTTTCAGTATAATGTGTTACAGTGAGCCATTTAACACTTGCTTAATCATTTTAGTCTGAACTTGTAAACAACACAGAGCAAACACTGTGAAGGGAAAAATGAGAATTAAAATAAAAAAAGCCATTGGATTTTTAACTCAGCCAAAGTTGAAAGCTGAAATTTGAGCTCCAGCTGATGTAAATGGAATGCTCTTTAGTTTCTGCAATTACATTTATGAGCAACAAGAAGGGCAGAAAGATATGTGCTTATTATTTTGGCTGTATTTTGGTTAGGTTTGACAGGGTGTCATACAGGACAGATGGGACCAGGAGCTGGGCACCAGGGGGACTTCCCAAGGCATCAGGACAGGCCCTGGCAGAGCACTTTTCACCACACCAGCAGGGTGTAGAAAGAAGGATCACTGCCCTGCACCTGTTGGCTACATTCTTGCTGTTACCACAGAGGGTTTGTTTATTTGACTGCCTTTACTGGCAGGGCAAGTGGCTGTCTCATTTTCAAACTGTAGCATGTTACAACTCCCTGGTCCTGTTCTGCAGAGCTGTTTTCTGCCCAGATGACCCTCAATCATTGTGTGGATTTATCCCATCCCAGCTGCAGAACTTTCCATTTGCATTTACTGAACTCCATAAAGCTCGTATTAGCCCATTTCTGCAATCTGCCGAGATACTTCAGTTCTGCTTTCCAGAACAGCCTTCTACACCAAACTAGTGTCACCTATCAACAGTGCATTTCATTATCCAGGGCATTATTAAAGTGTTAAATCTTCTTGGTTCCAGTCTCAACTCCTGAGGAACAACACTAGTGAGCAACTAAAATCTACCAATTAGACTTCATATAACTGATCACAACCATGTGAATGAACCCTGGGGTCCTGTTTTCCAGCCAATTGGAATAGTCTACCTATCCATCTGATATCAGACTTTCTAGTAGGCAGACTATCTGCAATAGTATAACTGGTCTGTATGTGCATGACAACAACATTGCTCGCATTCTTAACTACAAAATGGACTTGCCATTGGAGACACGAGGACAACATGGTGATGGCATACCAAGCATACACAGTTGTTCAGAAATCTTAATATTTGACATTGTGTTTTGGGGGAAATAAATTCTGTGTTGCTCCTGGCAAGTTCTTGCTATGTCATATCCATTATGGAAAGATCTGTTTGGTCGAAATTAACTAAGACAAATCACAAATATTTCAGCCTTTTATGAGGTTTTCCTCTATTTTAAGTTCAAACTGAAGAATTTACAAAATTGTGACTTGGGCAATCATTCAGGACTTCAGGCATTTAATCAGATAAACTTCATCCTTAGCAGTGCTAAGAACTGTACCAGTGTAACCAGGTGATTATGAACCAGCAATGCACGATAGTGGCAATTAAGACCAACAGTGTTCTAAGCTGCATCAGGAGGAGCATTTCCATCAGTTTAAGAGAAATTATCGTCTCTCTCTGTCCTCAGTACTGGTGAGGCCACATCTGGACTGCTGGATCTAGTTCTGATCTTCCCAATATAAGAAAGATAGGGAATTTACTGGAGCAAGTCCAGGGAAGGGCTGCAAAAATGATTATGGGACAGAAGCTTGTAGCTTAGAACACTGAGAAAGCTTAATCATATTCAAAATGACATTTAGAATTACATTAAGAAGCCCCTCAAACATGTCATGAAGCCATAAATGCAGGACAAGCACTTGTTGTATATTATTAATGGGGTTCTCCAGGTTAAACTAATCCTATTCATATACTGTATTACACTATCCAAAGTTCTCAAATTACCCACAAGTTATTTAATATACTTGAATTGTATGTCTACAAGCACTGCCAAAATCCATTTGCATTCTTTTCACTGAATAGGAGGTTATACAGGGCAATATGATAGAAATATACTTTAAAATAAAATCTTCCTTTGGAATGTCAAGCGGATATATACCAGAGACAACATATTGGCTCTGTGGTTTAAGTGATGGATTCAAGAATATGGTGCTGCAGTAGGGCAAAAGTACTTAGATCACTGATGAAAGACTTCATGTCAAAAGGCTTGTACAAACCTTATGGGCACTGACCCACAGCGACAGCAGCTATCATCAGCTATTGCTGTATTTTGCAGGATGGAACAGAAGAGACTCTTCCTCTAAGAACAACTTTCTCATCACTTTACAGCATGTGAAGGGAATATATTAGTCATTGTCAACACTTGGGCATTCAGACTGTGTGTTTGGCAATATTTCATTAAGAACCAGACATCTAATTAGGCAAAAAGAGTTCAAGTTAAAAATTTCCTTTAGATGAAAAATATTATATAAACTATATAGTTATATATATATACATATATTCTAAAGCTTTGTTGCCATTAGACTGACCAGGAAAAAAATGAAGAAAACAAAAATATAGAAACTGAGAATTGTTCAGGTTGGAAAGGAGCACTTGAGATCATCTGGCTCAGTCCCACAGGTCAAGANATTCTCTGACACCAATTTCTTCATTTTTTATTTAGTCTGTCTAGTATACTAATATTATCAGCCCATAATCCTCATGTTTCTGTCTCAGGACATGACATTTAATCCTCTGCTTAAAACATGCATTTTCATTAAAGGAAAATTTTGTTCTCTATACATTTATGAAAAGGTCTGATACAAGGGGCACAGAAGAACAGTAACATTTTTTATTATGTGCAGTGTCATTTCTCTTGGAGTGGGACTCATGTTAGAGAAAAATGCATAAAATCAGGTGACTTCGAGTGGAATTCTAATAATAAAATCTAAATGTCTACATTTTAGATAGCCATCCAAGGTCTCAATTATTTTAACATATGTCAACACATCCCTGGACAGAAACTACACAGCACCAATTAGGAATTGTTCCCAGTAGGTATTTTGGATGTGTCAACAGTTGGTATGATGACACGTTTAGGCATGCAAGCATGAGCGGAGCTGTGTCAGTTGACACAGAGACAAGGACAAATTCTTACTCTGCTTCACTTGATGGTGCATACACTCAGCTCATTTAAAATCGTTTATGTATAGCCTGTAATATAGAAATACAGCAACTTCAGAGAAAACTTTCCTTGGCTTTCTTGTTCATTAAGTGCATAAGAATTGTTATTTTTATGTTTCTGATGATAAGAACAAAAAAAGGTCTGAAAGCAGATATGTTTGAAAGTATTACGGAAAAGGGGATAGGTCTTATCTTTATTAGAAACTGTTTTTACTATATCAGCTCTCAAGTAATTTTCACAACATGAGAAAAAGCCCAAGGGACTCGAATTCTCTTTCTAAATACTCACAAAGGAGAATTAGATACAATTTTCATGATATTTAACAAACCCAGAGTAGCAAGCATATCAGATTCAAATCTGCTAAACTGGATGAAGTTCTGACATCTGTAAGACTGGTCAGGATTTTATGGATGTTTAAAAATCCGTTACATTGAAAACTAAAGTACAACTGCATTACAGTAAGTGCATAAAATCTCATGTTCTAGAAAATAAAAGGGTTTCCGAAGGGCTAGATTTTATTTTTTAGTTCTGAGTTCAATGAATAACTCCCCTTTGCTCCTCACCCCTTGCCCCTTTGACCAATCAGTAAAGGTTCAGGTTCATTCTGTTTAGGTCACGTTATCACAATAGGTTAAGAACTGTTTCCACACTGAATAAGGCTTTCTAATTCCTTTG
>WEIT01000187.1:0-11964 GCA_013389985.1 Dryoscopus gambensis
GAAACACTGATGTTTAGCTTGTTTGCGTTTATGTCACATGAAGAGATTTTACATTCCAAGGGGTTTGGCTGTAGCTTGACTCTGGGCTTACTCACTGAAAAAAACAGGGTGTGACATTAGGGCAAGTTGTAGGGAACAAGAACAAAGGGCCTGAGCTTTTTGTTGTTGTTGCATCACATTCCTATGAAGTGGTATTGTAAGCCTCACAGGACAGGGAGAAGACAAAGAAAACTGGGATAAAGAGCTGTAGAGTTGGATAAAACGATTTCTATTAAATGCAGAGCTCTGGGTCACAGAGAGGGTAAGTGATTTGACCAAAGCCACAGAGGAAGTATGCTGCAAGTCAAAGGCTGGAAAATTGGTGCTCATGTTCTCAGTTATTTTTCTGCAAGAATTAGTGGGCGCTGCAGGCAAATAACACCTTTTTTTCTCATTCACCATCTTTATCACTCTCTTCCTGTACTTGCTACATTTTTTTATCTTCTTATGTGACACTGCAAAAAAAAAAAAAAATCCGGGAAGGCAGTAGCTGCTATACTTTCACTTATGTGCCACAGTTTCTGAAACCCCTATTAGTATGTTATGTATTCTACATTTGGCACCACTAGAATAATGATCTTTGACTGAGTGTATGGCCAGGGGACTGTCCTAATTTGCATTGTTACAATTTTAACTAATACAATAATGTCCCTACAGGTCATTTGCAACCTGCGTATTCTGTTTGCTGAAGCAATGTCATGTAAATTAGCATTGTGAGAAGATGATTGTAAATTATTAAGGTAGCATGTCTTAAGAAGTTACTGCCCTTGAGCTGAGATGCAGTAACTGATTGTTGCATGCCTCTCTTTTGTGACAGGTAAACTCTAGCTAATTTAATGTTAATTGAAGCCACTATACAGTGCCTGTTTGTCTGACCATACCTTAAAATTTATCCTTTTAAATACTTAGGTTTATTTTTTTTCATGATGAAGTTTGAGGTTGCTCACAAGCTATCTAAAGCTTATTTATCTCACAGAGTCGATACAAGGTCACACACTTGACTCAGATGTTTCAGAAGATGAATTTTGTTCAGGGATGTGTGTGTGGCACTGGAAGCTGCTGCTGGGTTTAGATTCTGTTTCAGTGCAGGTGCATGGCAGCACACCAGCCAGAATGGTTGCTCTGGCACAGGAATTGAACACTCTGTCCTTGGGTACAGCGTGGCATCTGTGTCCTCTCTTTGAGTATCCTGCCTTTGAGTTTGCTGTGTTTACTGAAGTAAACAGTGTTAGATGTTGGCATCTTTGTATTCAGTAACTAAAGTGGAATTTTCTGAGAAGTCTCTTAAGTGTTGCCATTCCCTACTAAATGTCGCTATATAGAGATAATTTTTGGTACATTTTGGAAGGAAGGGCAAGGCATGAGCCAGAATGAGCACTTAGGATTCCTTTATTCAGTCTTGTCTGACATAGTATTGGCACAGGCACAGTGTTTTCGTGGCTGTCAGTGAAGTTCTTCATAGTCATAGAGTTATCTTCAGGAGAAAAGATTTTCAGAATGAGACAATAAACAGACATCTGCTGTTGGGGGAGCTTTTGGGACAAGACAGGCTTCCAGAATACAGAGTGCAGACTGATAGTCGGGAAGTTCTCAGATCCTACAATGAGTGCTGCCAAAGTAGGGCTCCAGCTAGACAGTTTAAAAACCTAGACAGAGATTGTATCAGGCGTATTTTTAGAGTATAATTATGCACATTCTTTTGAATATATAAAATGATGGTGAAAATTGTATCATTCATCAGGCATGTTGGTTTAAAAAACCAAGAGATGCTGTTAGAGCCTGAGAACACAGACATCGTATCTTTGTGAGAGATTCACAGACACTTGATTTCATTCATCCACCCACACAGTCTGAGATAAGCATAAGAAAATTGTTCTACTTCAAGAAGGGAAGTTAACTGACTTGAAAAGTTGTCTTGGAGGTTAAGGACTTCTGTGATAAATCTTCTACATTTTTATTTGATCAATTTGCTGATGTTTCCGCATAAGAGGTGGTTGGTTTTATGTTTTCACGTTCTCAGAGCAGAGAATCACATTTTGACAAAATACTGCTATACAGTAAAAAAGAGTGCTATCAATGAAACTGCTGTCAGTACCAATTAATGTACTTATTGCTGTTTTCTTTCTTGTGATAATGTTTAATTCATTCTAAACTTAACAGAGATTCCTGTTATAAAGAAACTAGAGTGAATCTCAGACAAAAAGAATTCAGCAAATAAGTTTGGCTTAGGTAGAATATTTAACATTACAAAGAAACAACCAACTTCCTCCCTAATGATATTACATTTTTGTCACTGTCTGATGGATCCTTCACTATTATAAATTGTATCAGTACCATGTGAAATCTGTTTGAACTGTGCTGATATGCACAGCTGAGGAACTGGTCCAGTATTACAAGCACCTACTGGGTCTCAGAAGTGGGATGGTCCTAATAGTTATAAGCATGATCACATTAGCACAGGCATCTTCTAGTTGTTTGTTGACTTGAGAAATCAAATTAGCTCAATAGTATGACATGCAGACTGTTTAGCATCACTATTAGAAACATTTATTGTAGCTTTAGAATAATGCATATATTTGTGATGTTGGATATGCTCTGTAGTGATGTGGCTGGTTGAGCTCCAAGTGCCTGACTCATGCCAAATTAGAATGAGACTTCATTCAAAAAAACAATAATCTTACAAATAGGAAATTCCTGGAAAATAATTCAGAAAAACTTCCCAAATCTCATAAAGGTTATTGCTGAAGTTAAATGTGCTTGAATTATATGAGACTGGCATTTCTATAAAATACTCAGATTTTGCAAGACAGCATTTACTGATAAACTATCAGTTAAGTCTAGTTTACAGATTATCCTTAGTGTTCTTGTGAAGGATCTTCTCCTCTCATTTGGCTGAGTCACAGCTGCTTTTGATTATAATCTCCTTAAGAGATATCATCTGGGTAAAATATAGTTCAGGTACCCTGTCCCATCTAACACCAACCAGTATACTTTGGTTAAAATCTTACTTGCTTGAGAGCAAAGTCTGGTCTTCTAATCTAAATGTTTTTGCACTCCTATATTCATGACATCTACAGGGTTGCTTTCAACAGTCTTGCAGGAAAACTGAAGAAGAGTTCTTGAAAGCAGCATGAACTATGCAAGAATTTGCATTTTTCTTTTACTTGGTGTTGTTTATTGAGGCTTATGGACTGATCCTAGAAGAGAAAACTGATATTTCAGGTGAGACTACGATTTGTATGACAAGAATTGCCTTTCTTTTCCTGAAAAAGCCTTGTACTTTTGGCATTATTCACAGAAGGCTATATGCAGTGTGCATACCTGTAAAACCATATATGAAGGCTTCAGAGAACCAGAAATTTGTTTAAATTATTTTTGAGATATGATGTAAACTTGAGCAAATGGGTGTATGATCTGAAACCAAAATTTTTCTCACAGTTTTTTAAAAAGTTCCATACAGATTTGAATTAAGACTCTCTAGTTGGGGCCTTCTGTGAAAACAGAAGGAAACAAGTTGCCATTCATCCCAACCTGTTCCTCCTAAAGTGGAAAATAGAACAGATTTCATTGTGCACTTTCAATGACTCCAAGAAAAACAATTCATAGTATTTGTCCACTGAAAATGAATAGCAGTGAATGTTTTCCTAGATACATACATTATTTTCCCATGTGCATTATTTTCCTACATACATTTATATATGCCATTTATATGTGTTTTGGTTCTCTCAGGAAAAAAACTCACTTTTCCTTTCCTAAAATTCATTATATATAACTTGTATTGGAGCCAGAAACTGCACGTGCTTTCAATACATAGATAAGAGTATAATTTTGGAAAATACACTATTGATGACACTGTTTTTCTTGTCTCACAGCAAAAGTTTGACTATTGAGGGCTATTTCCTCATGAAAGAAGGAGAAGGGGGAAGATAGCCTTTTAGATCTTTTCACATTTTCTTCTTTCATTGAAAGAAAATCATTTAAATTGTTCCAGAATCTGATTGTCTTGTCACACCTGTTTTGAAGGCATCTGTTTACTTACTAGTTTTCCACTAAAGGCAGTTTTTTGTGTGGTGTCTTCGTCTTTCATGGAGGCTGGGGAGGGGGAACAGAAAGTATTTGCTGTCAGTCTGGAATAATTACGTTTCTGTTGTGATTATGTCTTAAGTACTGCAATCTTTTTCATAGCAGTATTTTGCCATGACCTGGTTCACTGAAGAAAGCAACTCATGTAAATTGGCCCTGTACACAATCAGCGGGGGGGCTCAGGGCAGGGACAGGCCAGAGCCTGCTGGTGAGTGCCGGGCACTGACAAGAAGCTCTGTCACATTTGTGCTCTGACAGCCTCAGGGCTTCCTGGTGACTGTCCTGGCAAGGGCCCCCCCTGGGAAGCCCCCACTCTGGGGGACAAGGGACTTTCTCAGCTCCTAGGAGACAGGAGCCAACTCAGACCTTCTTAGACCCCAAGTTAGAAGTGTTTGGAAAGTGTTAGTGCTAACAGGGCATACGAAAAGCACACCAGCTGTGTTGGGTTTAGTATTGAATTTGGAGCCTGACAGCTTTAGTGCTGGGTGTATTTTCTGGGTGCCTTGCTGGCCTGAAACATTCATGCACATTTGAGGGTGAAGTACTGCCACTTGCTCAGTGGAAGAAGAAAGAAGTCCTTCCTCATGCTGAGATGAAACTTCTTGTGTTTTAGATAACATTCCTCCTCATCCTCTCACTGGGGACCACTGAATGTAGAGTCTGGCACCATCTACTTGGCACCCGCCATTGAGATATTTATATGCATTAATCAGATCTCCTTTCAGACTTTTTTTGTCTCGGCTAAACAGGCCCAGCTCCTGCAGTTGCTCCAGATCCCTCATCATCTTTGTGGCCCTCCTCTGGACCCTCTCCAGTAGCTTGTTGTCTTTCTTGTGCTGTTTGGTTGCTCTTGTCCCCAGTACTTCAGGGGTCTCCCTTCTTGGTTTGTGGCTGAGGTTTTAAAAGCACTCTGCAGCTTTGGCTGCTGAGGACATTTACTTCCCTCCTCTTTGTTTTTCTCCCTTTTGTGTTTTCCGTTGGATGAGTTTGCCGTGTAATGGCAGGTAATGGTCATGCAGTAATGTGCATAAGTGGAGAAAGGCAAATGCAGGCTGAAAATGTACCAGAGAAGTGCTTTGGAGCTACTGCCCGATTTCACAGCATCATGCAGCCAAGACAGAAGACATGAAATAATACATGGCCCCTTAACTGGCATAACATGAACAACACTGTGCCTGCAGCTATACTACAGCACTGCACCATCAACATGTGCCACAGGGAAGTACAGAGCCAGAAATCCTATTTCAGTTGTGGATTTTATGCTTCTGTTACTTTCCAAATAACATTAAGGGTTTTTTTCTTTCTAACTGTAAACCTTTGGATACAAAGTCTTAAACAAAATTCCTTTGTATGCCAAACTGCTGCTGAGGTGCTTTGTGTCCTTGATGTTACATTCAACATCTTTATGATTCAGTGCCGCATTTCCATTCTTCACAGGGCTGTTGTAACGGTTAACTAATTAATTTCTACATATTGCTTAATGTCCTTGAGCAAATAGAAATATAAAGCTACCCATCTATAGAAAAAAAAATAGTATTTCAGGCCTTCTGAACTCTGGTTTCAACCTGTAGTCACAAAGCTGAATTGCCAAAGTGAGAAGCAGGAAAGAAGCTTTATGAGAAGCTGCAATGAAGAAAGGATATCCAAAAGCATTTTTTTTTCCTTTCCTCCCTACTGATTAACTGCTCCTGAATTATTTTACTTCCCAAATTTGAGGCAAGAAAAATAACAAAAATAGTTATTCCAATAATGAGATGATACCAGGGGAAGAAAAGAAAATTTTATTCCCAAAATAATAATTCTCATCATGGTCTAGGTGACAATTTCTGTGTGGGGTAAAAAATAAAGAATCAGTATTTTCTGAGGTTCACTGTTCCATTAATTGCTACTGTATTAGGGCAGGACTTCTTCCATCTTGTCTTTGGGATTGTGATTTACATTTAGCATCTATGTTACAATATAATGTAATAAACTACAATAAGATAAAAACATTAATTTTTAAGTCAGCATACATGTCTGCAGACTCAGCAACTGTCACAATTTTAGTATTTGAGTGTGAATTTTTACTATCTAGTTCATTGTTGGCTCATAAAGTTCAAAAATAGCGACAAGAATGAAAGGCTTGATCTGATTTTAAATGAATTTTGACAGATTTATAATCTGCTATCAGGGATTCCAAAAGTAAAGACAAAATCTGCTTTTGGAGGGTAAGTTATTTCTTAGAAATTATTTGCTTGTTGAAATGAAAGGAATAAACAGGCTCATATATTTATTGATTTAAATATATAGCATTTTTATTTGTGAATGATTTTGAAATTGGTAATATCTAAGCTCAGTTATTGTACAGTTAGTTACTATGGATACTTGGTTTGCAAAATGTGTGGCTTTATGGCTAACTTCTGCCAAAGACCATATTGTTAAATAAAATCTTTTTTTTAGACAAACACATGAAGTGGCATGACAGTATGTTTCATAGTCATGCACACAGATCTCCAGAGGGAAGTCTGAATAAGTAAATATCAGTGAGCTTTATTTTGCATGTGTCATTTTATATGTCTTGGAATAGATGTGTCAGATTTGTATAAATAAAGCTTCTTAAATAATGACTTTTATGTATAAGTTCAGTCATTATTTTTTGTTTTGACTAAAATATCCCTGCTTCTATCTTCCCGCATACTGATAGCGATGCAGTTCCCCTAAAGCCTGATCAGCTTTCCTGACCTTGGCTGTTGTTATCCAGCCTTAGGGAAGTATTGTGGAACAGATCATCTTTTTAGTTACCGAGACCAAGTGTTCTTCACTTGATTTTTCACTTTAACATTTTTCCACTGGTAAAAGACTTCTGCATTCATTTCATTAAATATTGTCAAGTACTAGTCAGTGACATATTTATTAATAAGCAGCATGTAAAAAAGTCACCCAGCACAGATGTAATTGTCTTCTTCCCATCTCATGCGCAGATCCTGGGATTCCTGCTAGCTCTTCTGTCTTGGGAATCCTCCCAATGGGCAGATTCTGCAGGAAAATCATATGTGTATTCATTAGAAAATAAATTTAAGGTTAAGATTTTCTTTCTTACAGTAGTCCCACCGAAGGGACTTAAGACACAGTAAGCCATGTAACACAACTAGTTATAACTGGAATAGCAATATTTAAGTAAATAGATGAACCTTTCATGGAGCTTGGGTTGCAGGGTGACTTACTGAGGTGGGTAAGAAATAGCAGCAGTAACCTGTGAGCCACCCTTCTGTGGTTATTGAGACAGCTCAGCTGAAAACAAAACTTCTCTGTAAGTGCTTGCATTAAGGATGGCCTCTTTCTAGAACAAGAGCAAAGCATGGTGATTTATTTCTCCATCATCAAATGACTGAGTAGTTTGTACAAAGTTAGGTGACAATCTGAACCTTTTCACTTGTAAAGCAGCAGAAGAGAATAATTATGTGGTCATGGTGTCAGTACTCGTTTTTTCAGTCATTCCTACGGTTAGACAATTGACAGTGCAATATCCAAGTGATAGCTGCTGACCAGGTACGAAGGTGTCAGTCAATAGACTCCAGTATTTCTACAACCTCCTTTCTAAGGCAAGGCATATGATTTATGTAGCCTCAGTTGTCCCACTAATATTAACTCTTTAGTTAATAAGAGACAGATTTTGTGAATTGGTGAGTGTGCCTTGGAGCCATGGACCTTGAGAACCATGGGCAGGTGAAGCTTCAGCTTCAGAGAGTTGAGTTCTGCCCTGCATTTATGAACAGATGCAAAAACTACTGCTGGCCATTGATTGCTGCACTGACACCTTTGAGATCACACCAGCAGGTACTTACAGGTGAGTACTGTGTCTGAGCTGGATTGCTGCTTAGAACTAGTGAGTGAATTAAGTTGTGCAATAATTTTAAAAACAAAACTCTACCTCTCTTCTGTTGCAGTCTGCATATCGTTAACACATTTGATCTACTGGTGGAGGAAATAAAGCACTATTAGCCTTGCCAGATTATTTTGCCAGATTCTCTCCTTCACACTCTATCCACAAACTAGTAATAAGTGCTAATTAAGAAGCAGGTTAGCTGTTTGATCTTGGTTTTGAATACATCGCTTCATGTAGTTTTGGACTCTGTTTTATTTCTCTTTATTAATTCAGTCATTTTATAATGTTTGTTACTTTTTCTTCTCCTGCTTCTTATCTTCTTTGTTAAAAGTCACGAACATGTGACTCAAGGTTTGGAGATGTAGTTTGGAGAAACAGATGTAGAAGTCTAAATTTCATCCTAAGGGATAATTTTCACATATTTAGTTTTATGTCTTACACAATCTGAACAACAGATCTAGATGATCCATCAAGTCGTAATAGCTCAATAGGTTCTTTGATATAGTGCTATCACAGCGAGCATAAAATGTCAAAAAAGTAATAACAGTGAAGCTTAAGATAAGTACTTTGTTCATGTCTAGTAAGAGCTTTGCCAATGAAAAGGGGCACCAGTTTCAGCTTCACCGAGGAGGTGATGTTACTGACTGTCCATTGAAAAACAGTTGGACTCAGTCTGGAAAGACTGGCTACAAAGGCTAGATCATGATTCAAACTGTCAAAATGTCTTGCATTTTCGTTTGGATTAAAAACAAACAAACAAAAAAACCACAAAAACCAAAACCAAACCAAAACCAGGGAAGTGTTTGGTATTTGAAAGCTTGATATTACAGAGTCTTGTTATAAGACCTAAAGGTTACAATTTTACAATTTCACACAGCTGATTTATATTTTAGATGAATGGCCAAAAGTAGCAAAGCATGTAAAATACTTTAAAAATGCATTTTAACTTTAACTTAAACAGGAATTGATGGAACAAATTAATCTTCTCTGTCATAACATGTAAACAAAAAAAGGAATGAATGTACTTTGTTTGTTCTCATATGGCTCTCCTAACAAAAACTAACAATGAAAACTTACCTAGTGTGATTTTGTAATTTTTGTTTTAAATTCTTATTGTATCAATAAAGATTCCTTAGGGTGAAATGTCTTGCATTTAGGAATTACTTTTTAGTTTTACCTCATTCTATTCATAAAAGTATAACAATTTAAAGGTAAAATTTTCATATGCCACCAAATCAGATGAGATACAAGTCATAAATGAAAGGAAAATATATTCTTAAATAATCATAGCTGAATACTCAATTTTAAGGGTCTTAATTCAACACAGAAGAATGTATTTTGGCATGTAGGTTTTTGGGATGATGTTTGTGTAAAAAACAGAATGAACATAAGGAGGGGAGTCAGTATCATAAACTGTAGGAGAAATGCAACAGTCGATTTGAATAACCTTGTGCCTTGTGGTTCATATTTCTGATCCATTTTTGCACTTTCTTTAGTTCTGTGATGATTACAAGAGAGCTTTGTGATGTAAATTTGGAGTTTTCATTTGAAGGTGGAGTGAGGAATTTGCTAGGATCCACTAGTGTTGTTTTGACCAAAAATGATTATGTTTGCTGTCACCCTGTATTTTGTCAGGTGTAATAGAAATGCCAGCTGCTCCTCATCACTTGCTGAAATCACTGTTTTCTTGTCTTGGGTACGTGTAAAGATCAGGTTTACACAAAATAGTGAAAAAAGCTCAAAGCAGGGAGTATGAAAACTGTACATAAGGATTTACTGAGAGTGAATCTGCATATCAGAAAAGAATATCATTAAATACTAGGAGAGCGTTGTGATTCGAAGGGGTATTTTGTAAATATTTTGTTAGTTTTGTAAATCCATCACAGCCCTCTCAGCCATCTTCCTCCCTTGGAATGTATAACATAAGACCACTGTAATTTTCGCAGTGAACAGAGTATATGTTGGGACTTTGAAATATAGAGGTCATGGTCTTAAAGTTTCTGCTATCATGAATCTAGGTTATGAAAGCTATTGACTTAGCTTAAAAATTGTAACATAAAGAAAATGGAATGAAAGCATCAGCTTTCCAGGGTACACACTGGTAATTACTTTCCTGGTCTTGCATATATAAGGGAGATTATACAACTTTTCCTGTAAAGAAACATTGATACTTGTTCATAGGCAAAAGTGTCACTTTCCCATGAAAAAAATATATTTTTATGGCAGTAAACGGCAGTTTGTAAATGGCAATATATCATTTGGGTGCTGGGAAAACACAAGCATTTTTGATAAATGCAAAGTTTCAGTGCCTTTCAAGGTATCTCAAGCTCGGCGAAAAAATTGAAAAAAATAGCATGTTATTTTTAAAAATGTTTGCTCAACTTCCAAGTTTCACTAATCAGACTATCTAATTATATCACGTCTACTTTCTTGTTTTTCAAAAAAATTTTGGATTTTTATTTTATTATTTAATGTTAACATGGGACATGTTGTGTTAGGAATTAAGGAAATCAAAGTTTGCAGACTTTTAATGTCAAAGATTTTTTTTGTCTGAAATGTGCAGAATTTTAACCACATGGAATTAGATCACCAAATTTCAGTGCTCAGAGAAATTTTATTTCAAGTTCAGCTTATGAACTTTATTCCTACCTGATTGTTGTTTTGTGTAATTCATCTGGTGCCACTGAAGTCACTGCCAATTTGCATTAAAATAAGTGCAAATTTTGTGCTCTTACTTGTGTTGCAAGCTTCAAAAAACCCCGTGGTGTTTAGACAAAGATAAATGAACAGGGAGTGGATTATTTTGTTTCAAGCTTATTTGTATAAAGGTATATCCTTTATCAATTAATAATTGCTAAAAGCATGTTTCTGAGAAGTTGACAGATTCTGTTCCTGACTGTTAGATTTAGTCCATCTTGTAGAGGTGGGGAAAGCCATGTTCATCACAAAAATGCTCTTAGGGGCTTTCTTTGCTGCTGAGTTTGTGGAAGGGCAAAGGTGAAGGAGCGGGGAGAAAATTCTTTTGCTAACACAAGTATTTCCTGTAGACAGCAATTACATACAGGTCTGTGAACTTTAGTTAGCTACCCACAAGCATTTGAACTGTGAGCTCAATGTAGTGTTTTTATAACCTTCCTTTATTTCCAAGATATCTGGTAGAGACGTTTTAAAAATTAAATACTTTTTTTTTCTCCTGTTACGAGTGAAAGATCAAATAATGCAATAATTTGACCATTTTCTCACCAATTTACAGTCTGTATACCCTAAGAGAGTTCATTAAGTAGGAAACATACATAGAAGTTCAGCTTTTTCCTGACTTTTTCTGTAAGCTATGATTCTAGCTGTGCTACTCTATATCTAGCTATTTTACAGTGCTTTTGTCAACTCATTGCTAGATGTTCCTTGACCCGGAGTTCTGTGTTTGAGCATAATTTGGAGTAAACTGTTGCGTTATCTTTTCTCTGTGGCTCTTACTCAAATGGAGGTGTTGCTTAATGCTGCCTCTAAGTATTGTGTTGTCATGGGTGCACACAGCTTGGAGTTTTAGTTAAGAAAAAAAAAACTCCACCAGCCATGGAAGTGATGTTTTTTGCAAGTGGCTGTTGTAACTTCCTCCAGACCTGACAGAACTAATCAATTGGCTAATTTGAATACTGACGACTCTGCTAAGCCACTTAAGCAGCTGGATTCGCCTCTGTAAAAGACACATTTAAAGATGAACAAGCCTGGGAATCGCTCTCTTGCTTCTGGCCCTTGGACAGGTAACTGGAGGCCTGCTTGGCCCAGCAGGCCGGGCTGGGCCTGGCTGCTTGGCCCGGCAGGGCTGGGCCACGGCCCGCGGCTCTCTGTGGGCCAGCCCCACCCCAGCGCGGCTTGGCAAGATCGTGGCCGTGCTCCGTGCAAACCAGTCCTGCTCCGTTAGAGCAGCCCCCCAGCTACGTGTGGGCCGGGATGGCCCCACCCCCACCCGCTCCCCC
>WEIT01000189.1:4809-23456 GCA_013389985.1 Dryoscopus gambensis
CCAATAACAGACTGCATGTCCTTTGTCAACTGTCCCAGTATACAAAGAAAGTGCAAAGTAGCCTAGTTTTGATTTAAAAACAAAACTGAAACATAATAGACAAAAACCCAACCAAACACAAACACAAACAAACACAAAAACGCCAACCAAACAAAAACAAATGGCCACTCTCTGCTGGACAGTCAAATGAGTGGCTATTTGATGCCTTAGCAGGCAGGGCCAGCCAAGCACTGCAAATAACTCAAAGACAACTCTAGAGGGCTAAAAATTAGCGACAAGAATATTATGTATGCTGCTGAACACATCAGCAGCCAGAAGGACATTGACAAATCTGATCATATTTGGGCAAAGCCCTAACAATCTAAATTCACTGGGATGACTCAGAATTACTCAGATGATGACTAATGACATCTTCAACATTTACAACTATTTGTAGGGTAGTACAAAAACCATTTACAGGTAAGGAGTAAATGCATGAAGCTTAAGTTCAGAAAAAGCTAGTTAGAGCATAAGGAATCCTGTGTTAAGGGAATGCTTACATCAGTTAATGAGGTGTTTGATACTAATAAGTGCAATAATAAGGGAAGACACAAAGTCTAGAGCACACGGAAGAATGACTCTGGGCCTGGTACCACTTCCTACAAAAAGGCAATCGATTACCTTAGTCAGAAATGTGCTAATGCTGGTATTTAGACAGAAACCTTTTGTACAATAGAAATGCACACTTTTAGTGGAGATTAAATTTATTTTTAGTAAAAGAGACTACACTATTGAAATGCAATGCTTAAATTACACTTAGTCAAAAACAGCTGCAGCTTGGTTTTGGTCTTGTATTCCCTGAGTTTTGTGAATATTAAAAATCCTCCCAGACATCATTGGATCACCTGCTTAGCTGCTGCAGCCTGTTTAACTCTTGTGAAGAAAAATGACTCATAGAAATCACCACAAGGAGTCACCGACTGAACCTGTATGGAAGAGGTTATATGTTGAATATGATAATGTTCAGGGTCAGTTTGGACCACTTTCCTTTCCTACTTTCTGGAAAAGGCATCAGAATTACATGATAACACATCTCTGACAGCCTTTGTAGAAGAAATATTGAATGATATGGAATCATAAATATTCTTCATTCGTGACCTGGTGGTTTGGGAAAGAAGCTTGCCTCTTTGCACTTAATTGTTAAAAAAAATATATATTGACGTAATTTTCCTTTTTTTAAGTAATGTTCACAGAAAAAGTCAAGCTTTTAACCTAAGAACCTAAAGGACAATATATTTATAAACTCTGACTCATGAATGACTGAGGCACAGTAGTTTGAAGTGATTCTCTGAATGCTTTGCATTGATCAAGCACAACTTCCAGAGGGCTGAAAGCCCATTGCCAGCTTTGTGTTGTTGGGGATCAGTGATCCTCTAATCTATTCTCTCCTGTAAATCGACTATTGAATTATGCCTAGCCTGAAGCTGCTGGAGGTGTCTCTGCAGAGTGCAGAGTGGCTCAGCAGTTCAGATCCCAGTGGGTCAGGAGAGGAGAAAGGGCAGAGTTTAGCTTTCTCTCGAGAGTTCCTGGGCTCTCAGATGCCCACTGAGTTGCTACTTAGTTAAAGAAAATACAACCTAAGTAGCATATGGCAAAGACAAATAAGAGCTACTAAGCAGCAGTTTTTCTTTTAACTCCTTTCATGGCAGGTCACTTCGACTGACCCTGGGGGTTGTAGGGCTGCCTGCACCATTACTGTCCCTCTCCTGCCTGGCCTCAGAGGGAGCCTGCTGAGAAAAGAGTCTGGTATGCATGAAACTAAAGTCCTTCCTTCAAATTCCTCTCCATCCGGTGCTCACCTATGCCCTTCCAATCTATGTCTTATCCCTGTAGTTTGCACATGCAGCAAATTCCCTTGTGCATCATGGTTTTGTATATTAGTTAACTTCTCTTCAGGGAAAGGTGTATTCCTTTACTTGTCTCTTTGTAATCAACCTGAAAAGTTTTTGATCTCATGATTTGAGAAGCCTGTTCCAAGGCTTTTCCCTACCAGAACCAAACAACAATATTCAACAGTGTCCTTCTCAGGATTCCCACCAATGTGGGAGGATTGGCATCCCTAGCCACAATCTGTGGGGGTACAGTGGAATGAGGTACAGGCAGCTGTGACACACACCTCCTTCACGTCATGCTTGCTGAAGGGTATTTTTTGTTGGTGGGAAGAGAAGTTTTTTTTCCTGTGCTAACAGGACACCCGGGAGTGTGAACACAGCAGCCATGTTGTCACCCTGCCGCACTCAGGTGTCGGACACAACCCCCCAGCAGGACTTACAAGCTTGGCCGTAGCTCTCAGATAATGCAGCAGTGTGGAACCGGGTATGACACTGTGGAAAACTCGGAGTGGGACAAGAGCAAGCCCATATGTATGAATCAACAGTCTGGTTGCAAAAGGGTGTGTAAATATATTATTTATTTTTTCTAAAGCAACACAAAAGTCCAAATAGTACATCACTGACAATTACAAAATTGGCCGTGCAGAACCATCATTGCTATTTCAGTCAGAAATTCACTTGGGAAGGGGTTAGATTCCATCCTTCCTTAGAAAACTGAATTTTAATATAGTAGTTTTGAATTATTATCGGCTTGTAAATCTTGAAGAAATAAGGAAAGGGAAGGGTGGCACTACACTTCCCCTGCTAGTCTCCTATAGTTAAAAGGAGAAGGAAACCCAGTGATTTGTACACCACCCTCATCCCCTATGAATAAGAATCAAATGATAAAAATTGAGGAAAGCAATTTTAGGAGACTTGCTTATAGTACCTATGTAAAATTACACTCAAATCTTAATATGTTCTGATTATGGTATTGGAAAGAATTTTTTATGAGACCTTTGATACAGCCCATTTTATGGTGAGTAAGGTTCAGTTGCTATCAGGTGGGCCCACATTTTTCCATTAGCATTACATTATTCATTCAAACTCAGTCACAGTGAATGTTCACTGGGCATTTCCCTGGGGTCAGTATAAGTACCTCAGTGAATTGCATATGCAAATATTTCGCATAATGAAGTGGAGATTCAAAATAATAGCCACTAACCAAGAAGCCATTTTGAACAATCTGGGCTATAAAAATACAAGAATGGTCATCTGTGTTGACAGTTGTATGAGCCAAATTTTAAAAACTGGTACAGAAAACAACACCGTTTAATATTATATCATATTTCACTTCAGATTAGCCTTGTTTCCCCAGCTCTTTGTCTCCTTTTGTTAAGTATTAACAGCACAGAAGATTTTACTGCAAGAATATCAACACCATAATTTTTTTTAAAATGTGTCTCATCAGCAAACAAATAAAATTTGGCCAAGAGAAAAATAAAGGAGCCAGGACACAGAAGAATAAAATTTTCTCTAAGGTCCATTAGCTTTTTAAACTGAGCAGGAGAAAAAAACATCCTGCCTGACCAAATTACGCTAACAATCAACTGCTATCAATATTTTATGCCTGAATCAAAACTATGGGCATCATCCTGACACTCTGGTGACATCAGAGGAGCAAAGACTTATATTAGGGTTTGGTGTTTGTCTTTTATTAGTGGTGCATTAAAAAGCACTTTTTAGCTCAAAAACTTAAGGCATGTTACAGAAGTGATGACTCCTACTTCCTCTGTGCAGGTGAGAAAACAGAAAATGTGCAGTGGAAAGTGACTAGCTGAAGTCATTTAGTGAACTAATATTTAAATTGGGATCACAGATTTCCCATGAGTAGTACTTAGAGCATGACAGAATGCAGGTGACATCCAAGGATTTCTGGTGCCTGCAGAAAATTTGTGTTGAATAGATTGGAGGAAAGAGTTTATAAATTTGTACTGAGTTAAAGCAAAAACTTGTTCTGGATTTATACAGCAATAAAGTTTTTTTTTCTTTCTTGAATTTCTGGGTAGTTCTTATTGTCTGCTACTCCTCATCCATTAGAAAACAACTGATAAAGCTCCACAGGCCACAACTTGTCTAATTTATCATGAGATCATAGGTGTAACCTCTGACAGAGCTATTCCTTAAAGCACACCTCAGATCTCCCTTTCCTCTGACAATGAAATAATTGGAGAACAGAGTAGTCACTAATATTTCAGTCATCGGATCACTAAAATAAGCTGCAAGTTAAGTGTTGGATTCTGATGAGCCAATCTGAGCTGTCTGCAACTTATCTAAAATTAGATAAATTTAGATAAGTCCTCTGTGCTCTTCATAAGTCACTGGAGGAAGATTGACAGCTTCTGAGAACAATTCATGATTCCTGTTTTATACCTTTTATAAGCTTGAAAGAAATGTCCTCTGGAGGTACCTCTCTCTTTTGAGAATAGAGGACACACAAACAACTAATTTAGAAAATAGTACAACAAAATTACGACAAAAATTCCTGAAGGAAGTCCTACTCCAGTTAAAATATTCCATCAGTTGGATTGTTTAGGTGTTACTCAAACAGATTTCTACCTTGTCAGATAAATCCCACTTGTAGTAGTGTGTGAGAGCGTGAGAGCACTTTAAAATAGTAATTCAATTAATAATTTTCTCCTGTTTTACTTTTCTACCTCATTTGTTGTAAGCTTTCCCTTTCCTGCTTCCTCTTGACTAATAATGAGATTGCAATCTTTCCCATGACTAAGACACTACTGTCATCATATCTCTTCAACAATCCTGTCCCAAAGCTGAGGATTCCTGCAAAACTACAAAACAAAAGGACAACGAAAATCACATTAAAATATCATATTATTAATTACAAGAGGTATAATAAATATTCAATTTTATCTCACCTTATTCTACTACTACTCTTAATACAATAAGAAAATATTCATAATGGTGTAAAGGTGACAGCTTTTTCTGCATGTCAGATCTCTACTGCATATCATCAGTTCCGAGTGTGGAAAGCAAGTGTTCAAATGTCTTTCTGAATCAGTGCTTCAAAGTTATGGGCATTTTCTAGAACACCAAACACTGAAAATACCACAGCATAATCTTAAAGGAGAATTTTGAAAATTTCTTCATTACCTATATTAAACATTGATGATGTTGCTCCACTTACTGTTGGAAATAGTACTGAATAAATTTATACCAACCATAAAAAAAGTCTACTTGAATATTTTCAGTTGCATATAGGGTAGAGAAAATTTTGCTTATGAGCAGAATTATATGTGGTTTTCTCTCTGTACATTGAAGAGGACAGAAAAAAAAAAAACCCATGAAACAGTAACTAACAGTTTGTGCAAAATTTCACAGTCTGTCTGGGTCTAAGAAAAAAAATGAAAAATCCCACCATACTCATTGTAATTCTGTGTCTATTTAACTTCGCATTTTTAAGGAATTCTTTTAGGTCAATCCAGTGCTGAAGTAAATTAAACAGACTGTGAATTACTTTGGTGTGGGCAGAGGTAAATTGGTGATTAAGTATAAAGCGCACTTGATAACCATCAGAGAATACTGATTTTTGTTTTCTACTGTAAAGAAATTTGAGGGGGTGACTTTTTTAAAGTGTTTGTCTGTTCCTAACAGTACTGTAACTATGGCATAATTGGGGACTGTATATGTCTTAATTCCACCAGTCAATCCTATGCACTGTTCCACTGCCTGTTGTTACGCACAGTAACACTTTGAACTTTCACATGCCTATATTTATTCAACAGATGGCAGAGCTTGTGAGAGGATCAAACACCTTCCTGACAAGAGAGCAGCTCATTTTGTGCAAGGAAACTGCCAGATATCTTTACTGGATGGTAAACAAACTGATAGCCTGCTTCTTTTCCCAGGAGGAATTAGCTGCATGCAGCAGCCACAAAGAGGGCAGGGAGGCATGAGCTGCTGAATCCTGCAAGTCTTAATTCAGCGTCTGGTAAGGAGACATTGAATCTACCTTGCAGTAGGTTGCTAAGACGAAAAGTTCACCCTCAAACTGCATCATCTGGATAACAAACACTTATGGAAATATTCTCTTAAATGTAATAGAGAAGGAGAACCTTTCTGCAATTTTCTATATTAGCCTACAAATTCAGATTGTTTGTTTAAATAAGTCCTAAAACAACTTCAGCATGGCTTTATGACTTTATCAGAGCATGGTGCTAACTATCAGGAGCTGCAGTGGTGACGCAGGCTGCAGTTGCCCAGAGACCATGCCGTGCCTCGCTGTCTAAGGCTGTCCCAGAGCGGACTTTCGTTACAGCAATAATTGACAGAGCTTTGTTACAAAAGTAACAAAACCAGTGCTGGCTCTCCCTCACAGGGAGCAGGCTGCAAACTCGATGTGAAAATTGCATGGACAAAGGCAGGAGAGAGGGGTCAATCACTGCAACTTCAGAACTTTGGTCGAACAGAACAGGCAGACAAAGACTCCGGCCCACGCTTTCCAGCCCCTTTTGTCTGGGTGCCAGAAAGGGCGGGACAGAGGGATTACAACCAATGGAGTTCTGCACACCGTGAAATGACAGGGGGTACATCCAAAGGGATAAACTCAGGGGAGGGTTTCCATTTGAATGAACAAATAAAAAACCGTACTTAACAGAATTTTCCAGAGGTCATACATATTCCATACAGGATATGCATAAACATAGGGATATACATAAAACTGGATGGGGAAAACCTTGAATTTATAACAATATGCAAAAAGCAGTTCCCACGGAGGTAAGGGAACTTGCGGTGATCAGGAGATGTCAGAGTGCAGAGCCCTGAGTGCTGGTCATCCATCAGGAATTGTTAGATGTGGGGGCTGTGGCCAGAGCCACATGCACTGCAACACAGTGGTCCTGTGTATTGAGTATATCTGCTTTGAGATAGCTAAGAAGCACCATCAGAAGCTATTCTTGGAACTGGATAGTTTTAACTGTACAATATTTTTTATAGACTCTTCGTTCTATCAGAGCATATTGTTTTCCTTTCTGACCGTTTTTCTAGGACTTTTCATAACAGAAAATATCTCAGCATGAACTTATCACCAAAATTTTCAAAAGACATCAGACCTAGCTGTGTAGTTCCTTGTTTCAGCTTTAAAGTGAGGTAGAACAGAATTCACTGATTTACACCTCTGAAAAAATGTTTCAGGTGGAGTGAAATAATGCTGAAAATACAAGAATATGAATTACTGGAACCAGCATGAGTTGGTTAAACCCAGAAGGAGAGGAAAGTCCAGAGGGAAGTCCTTTATAACAGCAGCAGACAGTGCTTTCTGAAGTGCCCTTGGAAACAGAAATATGTGCACTGTTGCCCAGGTGACAAAATCTAAGTACATGGTGCCTTACTGTGCGTGAAACAAGTGACACTGCCTGCTCCTTGTGGAGTGGCCAGAGTTAGTGACACGAGAGCTATCACTCTGAATGGGCATGAGAAGAAAAGCCTACTTTTGTGGATATGTGTTAATCATCTGCTGGACTAGGCAGCTCTAAAGGTATAGCTCCTCCAAGGGAAGTGTTTCTAAGATTTATTTTACTTTCTACAAATACATATATAAGTTCCATTATTTCTTTGTCATATATTTTGCAATGCCAAAGGAAATGCATAAGGATTTTCTCAGGTTAGATCTTATTTTACTTTGGTGGTGAGGTTCAAGCGGCATTCATTTTCTTAACCTGATTTTTAATGTCTCTGGTTCCTTCAGACTCTTACACAGTTATGCACTTAAAACATTATAGATATACAGTACATAAAACTGACACCTTAAACATGAATTCTTTTTTCCTTCGCCATCCATTCATATGTCTTAACTTGTCCTGCAAAGCATTTTTCCTAATTATTTGTTCCCTTTCACATTAATCCCTTAACATCTGCCTAGTAATCAAGAACAAATGTTTCTCATCGGTATTCTCATGGAGTTGTTGGGCACTTACCTCTCTTGCTGCAATGTTCAGCCCTTGCTAGTTGGCTTGCATTTCCACTTGAGCTAGCATCTGACTTGGCTGCTGGTTACTATTTCTCTGACTTTGTTCTCTGAGGGTCACACCAGCAGCTCATTGCCTTGCATGAAAGAGAAAACTGACAACAGAAACAAAAAAGAGAATTCACAAAGGTCCGTATCTTCTGTTCCTGTCTGGGATTTAAAAGGTGCAACCCCAACAGCACACTTTCTCATAATTGTGTCTGCCCTTTTTATAAAGATAACTTCTTTATGAAAAAGTAATAGCTTCAATCCCCACTCATGTGAACAGAAGGTACTTGTAGAAAGGTTAATGATGCCGTGTACACCTGCCTCTTACCTCTCCTATCTAATAAAAACTAAATTATGTCAGTGGTTTTTCTCTAATGTAGGTCTGTAATCTACTGCAAGCAAGACCATTGATTTTCTCTGCTTTTCATATGCTTTAAATGACAGGTATGATTTAAACAGCAAATGCAGGAGAAAGAAAAAAAATCACCAAACCAAAGAATGGAAGAGACCCAAGAAGACAAGGACCTGTTCAGGGTGTTTGATTTGTGTTTCTTTTTTTCATAGGTGATTACTGCTCCAGTGGAGCACAGGTTATATGCCTGTTTGTATGCAACTCTGAATAATATTTTTTAGGATTTTTATATAGAAAGTTGTCAGTGGAGGTGACTGGCAAATTTGTGTCTTTTGTTCCTAAAAAAAAAAACAAAAACAGGGAGAATTCAGATTCAGCTTTGCAACAATAGTTTGATATTCCACTTGGAAAGCTAAAATAAATACTCAAGAACAGGTTAACTCTCATTCATAGAGAGTTAATGTGAAAAGAAAACCTGAAATCTTAGAACATGCCAAACTTTTATTGGGGTAAAGATGCTAGGCAAAATTGCAGGGAAGGTTTAGAGCAAGAAATAGATTTGATTATTTCCACTACTACTACTCAGCTCCTTGAAAAACTTTTCTTTCTCTTCTCATCTGTAGTTACCCTAATGCCCTAATGTATAGATGATTCAAAGCTGCTCACGATATAAGAATGTAGAAAAATATTACTTTCTTCTATGTATTAAGATAGAATTTTCTTCCATCTTTGACAAAACTGGATCCATCTTTCATGGGAAGTATAATTCAGGGAATACAGACATATGCTTGTTTTTATGATCTATTTAACTGCGCTGGTCCTTTTCCCATGTTTACCAGAGGCTTACCAATGCAATCAACTCCATTCACTAATAACACAGAGGTGAGGAGCTGCTCACTGAAGATGCTCATGTCTGTATGTCAATGAAACTTGTGGTTTCTCAGAACACGCAAAAGCAAAATAACCATTCAGAACAATGTGGTAGAGCACACTCCATTAGCTCTGTCTTGCAGCTTGCACCACATTTGCCTCATAGTTTTTTGGAACTGCTATCCAGTACTAAACTAAATTGTTTCCTCATATCTGGGTGATCTAAAGCCTAAAAAATATTTTAATGGTGGCAAAACCAGATTTAATATTTTTCATTTCAAGATCGAAATTAAAATTTTTTTGAGAGGAGTTCTTATCCCATTTTCAAAACACTTCCTTTTAAGCCATCTCTTTTAATTTTTGATATGCAATTGTCTGAAATATAAAGATACCTAAAATTAGAAATTCCTCATTAGCACCTTAAACAGTTGTGGGAACTCAATCACTGACATTGTTAAAAACTGGTTTACCAAACATCTGTCAGGAACAGTTGAGGTCCAGTCAGCTTTGTCTTCAGGAAGTAGGGTGGCCTGACTGACCACATTCCAGCCCTATTTTCTATGACTATATTACCAGGACAAGATGAAAATACTTTTAAAGTCAATTTATTTTAAAAGGCTTTGAGATGTTAATTACAATGGCAAACAGCATCATCCAATTTCACAGCTTAAAGGAAAACAGCCTTTATGTCTGCAACAAAGCTGAAATACCTCAATCACATATATACTCCATGGTTCCTCAAAAATTATTTTTAAAAATTCCTTTAGCATGTGTCAAGTCACCATTAAAACAAAGTATTTCAGACCTCAAAATGCTTTGGATGGAGTTCATTCACCAGCACTGTCCCCATTTCCTGGGGAGGACTATCAGCCAAATATAAAATAATAGAATCATAGAATGGTTTGGGCTGGGAAGACCTTAAAGATCATCTGGTTCCAACTGGGCATGGGTAGAGCTTTGGGCCAAGATAGGAGTTGGGTACCAACCCACGTACCACATGCAAGGAAATAGTGTTGGTTGCAGCAGTAAAGGGGCAGTGCCTGCTCATGCTTTTAGGAGAGGCTGTTTGAACGGGGAAGAAGTGTAAGCCTTACCACAAACACCCTCAGAGCAGAGCAGATGAAGATGTCCTTAACTGTTATTGGGCTGCAAGTACCAACAGTTGTGTGTAGAATATAAAGTGAATAAGAATAAGAATAAGAATTAAGAATAAGATTAAATAAGAAGTCAAACATATTTGAATTAGTAATATTCTTTTTATAATCTCATCTTCTGTAAACACTGCATACTTATACAAATACATATACATTTGCAGATGTTTGAAATTCAATGTCTGAAATTCCAAGCAACAGTAATTTTTTAAAGAAATTTACACTGTGCCATCTGGAATTAGTATGAGATCTACTATAAGCCACATACATATATACAGTACAGTGCACCACTGTGAGTAAAATGAATCATGTCAATAATTGAAAGGGTACGCCCTTTCAATGCTGCTGTGAAATACTACGCAGTGCTCCATATTCAGAAAAGGAATGCAAATCCCCTTAATAGGACCTGAGGTTAGCTCCAAAAAATGTAGCTGTGCAGTTACAGTGCTCATCACAGGTAAAGGAGAGACTCTACCTCTCCATCTGAATTTGTGTTGATATGTGGAAAGGAATTCAGAACTGAAAGAGAATTTGATTATGCAGCCTTGTGATTAGAGGACCAACACAGGACAAGTAATCCTGGATTTCATTCTCAGGACTCTTACTAGTTAATTTTTGTTCAAGACACAAATAATCATAGGCAAGGACAATTTATGTTAAATGCAAAAATAATCATAGGCAATGAATCAAAAATTCTTTCCTCCAAAGAGAACCATGGCTGTTCTGTCTTGTTCTTTCTTTTGCTTATTAGTGTTCTACAGGTTTTTTTCTTCCTTGTTTTGCTACTTGTTTAATAATGATCTTAATAATCACAGAAACAGAAAAAAAAGAGGGAAGGAGGGAAGGAAGGAAGGAGGGAAGGAAGGAAATACAGTACAACTTCTGAACTACTATCCTTTAACAATCAGAAATAGGCATGAGTGTTTTGCATGATCTAGAATCACAGGATGATGACCTGCGCTGGAAGGGATCTTAAAGATCATCTAGTTCCAGCCCCAATACCCTGCAAGTTTTTGTTACCCCAGCAATCTAGTCCTTCCAGGAAACGTGCAGAAATAGTTTCAGAGCTTCACTTGGACATAAGTATCAAGCAGGTTCTGTTCCTATTCCAGGGCACATGCACCACCCGCTTTTTAGGACATTAAGATAGGATAAATCAAGACATACACACTGGGAGCAGTAAGATGAAAAGGTAGATGCTGAGAAAACTGAGGTGCCTTCAGAGCCAGGCAGCAGTTGAATGGCAATGTACACCATCACATTTGCCAATATGGCCAAGATTTTTCTCTGAAGTGAACAGTCACTCTTGCAAAAACTGCTATAAAACAGGTGACAGTTTTTATGGTCATGTCCTGTACTGGAAATAGGAGACCTGCCTTCAGCCATACACCTCTTGGAATGCTTGTCTGACCTGTGTTGTAACTCAGGCAATAGGACACCAGAGGATGGAAAGAGACTCTCAGATGAAACATGGAGGTAATGCAGTCCTTCATCATGCCCTGAGAATCTGTAAAACAATTTGCAGGATGTTTATATAACCTGTATTTGTAAACCACCACAGTTAATATTTCTTGTACCTTTCTGGCTCCTTCTTTCATCATGTTATAAAGCTTTTTCTAAAGCTTTATTGCTATACTTTGAACCAACCAGTTTCTGTCCTTATAGACGCATAGAAAAGTTTCAGTATTTTTCTCTCCCACAATTCAAATCTTGCTTGCACTAAAAACACTCTTTAATAAAGAGCTTAGTCTTGATAAGTTACTCCAGTAGTTCCTTATTTTTCTCATGAAAAAGTATCTGATCTCCTGTATTCAGATGTAGAAAGCTTTTAAACTCTCTCAGCTTCCACTTGTGATTCAATTGCACACAATGATCTGCTTTTCTCACACCCTTCTTAACTCTACAGAGAAAATAAACTCTTCAATACGGCAGCAAAATGGACTCTTGGTATTAGAATAAGTCTCTGGGCATGCTTGTGATGCAAACATTAGCAGTGCTCCCTTATAACCCAGGCTGGGCTGAACAAACACTGTGCAGCTCCCAGCCGTTTGAGATGCTCTTGTCAGTTACCAGCATCATGCTGATTACAAGCAGAATCCCAACTGGTACAAACCATGTAACTCCTATCAGACATCACACTCAACTGTTCTTGCTTTCTCGATGAAAATGTGCCTTCTGATTGCCATTGGCTTTAATCAGCAGCATGTTTGTTTAATGTGTCTGAGGTCTGTAATGGCATGTTGAGCAATATGATAGGCATCTCATAAGACTATCTGATCTCTTAAGGTCTGGGATGAACTGCAACATCCCTGAAGCACTCAGCCTCTTTTAATTAGTGAGTCATTTCTGTCATAGCTACCTACTGAAAGACATATATCCCTTTCTCAAGCTCCTTCCTGTCTTAGCTTATCTGTTTTTATAATAAAGACTCATCTTAGTTATGGGATACACAGACTTCTCATTAAGAAACTTGTAAGAACAGTACCAGTTCATGTTCAGTGAGAGCATACACCCAAAAACTCTTTGTACACTATCTCTAAAACTCCATGTTGTTCCAGTTGTTACAGTAAGTAGTTCTTCAGTGGAAGAAACCATACTTTAATATATATATTAACCAGTGGTTATTTACATTTACCATTCTTGTTTTATACATGTATAAAGCCCATCAACTTCATTGGGAAATTTGACTGTGCAAGTGTGGACATTCAAATTGTGCTATGAGTAGGATAAATTTGGGTGGGATAGAGTAAATTTTCTTCACAGCGGTTAGTATGGGTCTATGTGCTGAAAACACTGTTGATAACAGAACATGTTTTGGTTACTGCTGAGCTACACAGTGAGCTACACTACTACTGAGTTATACAAAGTTGAGATCTCTTCTGTCTCTCGCTGCACCCCACCAGTGCTGGGGGGGGTTGGGGGGGAGGGGTTGGGGGTGCACAAGTAGCTGGGAGGGAACACAGCTGGGACAGCTGACCCCAACTGCCCAAAGGGGTATCCCACACCATATGGCATCCTGGTCAGTAATAATGGCTGGGGAAACAAGAATAAAGAGGAGGATGGTTTGTAGTGTTTGAGTTTGTCTTTTTAAGTCACCATTGCACACGATGAGAAGCCTGATTTCCTGGAGATGGCTAAACACCTGCCTGCCAATGGGAAGCAGAGAATGTATTCTTTGTTTTGGTTGCATACACAGCTTTTGTTTTACCAATTAAACTGTCTTTATGTCAACCATGTCAACCCATGAGTTTTCTCACTTTTACTCTTCTGATTCTCTCCCCACCCACTTGGGGAAGTGATTGAGCAGCTGTATGATATTTAGCTGCCAACTGATGTTAAACTTCAACAGTCCTCTGGCACCCAGTGTGGGGCTAGAAACGTTCAAGATAATGAGAGATTTGATTGGAATATGCTAAGTTGAATTTATAGCTGTTCCTAATGTTTAGCCATAAGTTGAGAAGCTCCTGTGCTTGCCATGGGGCTTGCTTGCCTCAGTGCGTAGTAGAACCTAGTAATTTTTAGTGGCTGCTTTTTGCTCTCACTGCTTGCTGTAGTGTTTGTTGTACTGCTCATCATCTTACTCTACTGTGCCTGGGAATTTTTTGATAACAGCAATAGTGCCAGGGCTGGCAGATGGTCAGGCCATCACTGCTCTTTCTGTCCTGCTGCACTGGACAGGCTGGAAGTACAGTGTGAATGAGTCAAAGGGACTGTAGCCTGTGGTTGAGTCCATGTGGGAGCAGGACACCCCAAAGCATTGGTGGCCATGGATAAGTCCACATCAGAGTAGGCGTATCTCAAAATGTCTGTCATGGTGGCTATGTCTGTGCCACAGCTGGTGTACCTCTGAAGGGAAGGAGTTAATTCCAATGTTAAAATCTATGGTATGCTCCAAAAGACTGAAGGATAGAGATTATAACAGAAGTATCTTTAAATGATTGTAACCTGGGATTTTAGTTATATATTTAGGAGTTGCTATGACAGGAATTGCCTGAACAAATGGAGAAGCCGTATAAGAAGCAGTGCAAATACAGCAGTGACTCAACTCAAATCATTGGCTTTGGTGCCCAGTAACCAAGCAACATACCACCTCCCCTGTCCTGGGTGATCACCGTTAGAAATGGAGCCCAAAGTCATGGACTAAGTGAACTCAGTGGGCATTTTACAGACATTTCACAGGGGTGCTCCATCAACTAAGGGAATTATATCTGTGTTTCTACACCAGAAGATGGAAAGGAAGATGATGGCTAATGATGATGTATTGGATAGTGTGAGACCTGAGCATGATGTAAATGGTGTGGAATAAATGGTAGAGAATGTGCTGAGTTTGACTGGATTTGAGTTAATTTTCTTCACAGTACCTGGTATGCATCTATGTTGGATTTTTGATCAAAATCATGTTGATAACATAGGGATGATTTAGTTCCTATGATGAACATCCTAAAATGAAGAAGTGCTTACACAGCATCAAGGCCTTCTCTGCTTCTCACCCCACTCCACCAGCCTGAAGGCAGCTGGGAGGGGACACAGCTGGGACAGCTGTCCCCAACTGACTAAAGGGATACCCCACACCATATGGCATCATGCTCAGCAGTAACATCTGGGGAAAGAAAGGAGAAGGGAGGGATGTTTTGAGCGATGACATTTGTCTTCCCAAGTCACTGTGACACATGATTGAGCCCCTGATTTCCTGGAGATGGCTGAACACCTGCCTGCCCGTGGGGAAGTGGTGAATGAATTCCTTATTTTACTTTCCTCGTGTGTGCAGCTTTTGCTTTACCTGTTAAACTGTCTATATCTCAACCCACAAGTTTTCTCACTTTTACTCTTCTGATTCTCCCCCAATCCCAATGGCGTGGGGAGTGAGCGAGCAGCTGTGTGGGACTTAGTTTCCGAATGGGGTTAAACCATGACAGCAAGAAATGCCATTTGGAGCTCATTAGGCAGACACAGCTTTTACTGCTTCTAAAGCATGTTTGCTCTTGCGTTCATACACAGTGCGGGGATAGTATATGCACATGTTATATTAAAAGTTCTGTTCTTACTTCGTTTTAGACAATGACTGGGCAACTCTCCAAATTGTTCCTTATGAAAATTTATTAAATGCAATGGTTTTGAAAGAAAGGTATTGCATGGGGTCAGATAAATGTAAAACAGTTCCACTGGGTACCAGAGCAGTAGGAATAAAAAGTGTGTGAATTAATTTTTCCTTGGAAGTTAACTCTATTCAGTGCAAAATTTGTTCGGGTTTTGTTGCAGAGTTTAAATATTTGACATTCAGATGAAATATATGTTTGTTTTTTCTAAAGCTGTCAGGGGCATGCATGTGTCAGTTTTCATTAAGAATAATTTCCCTCAGGATCTTTGGCTTAAGTTAACCTTCAGACCTCCACCAACCCCTTCCAAACCATCAGGGTTTCTTTTTGTGTGTTGTTCCATGGATAAATGTACCTGCCAAAACCTAAGAGCTTCAGAGAATGATGTTGACTGAATGTCTGAGCAGTTCTCAAGCCTAAGAAATGTGCCCTGCAAGCTACAGCAAGAAATTCCCTTCTTTCCTTCCCTCTGAAATGATCTATTTTCCAAGTACTAATAAAACAAACACTTTGGTAAGTGTATATAGAAGGGACATTTAAAAATTAGTGTCTTTTATGTTAAAGATTCTTTCTGTAAGAATCACATTGTACTGTATATGCTTAAGTCCAATTTCCACCCTGAAAATTTATACTTGCAAATAAATGACAAAGCATAGTTCTGGCATTTCTTGAAATATATGAAAAGGAATCCATTAACTTGACATCATAACAGTAATATGTGGCTAAGGTGGCTCCTCTGAACAAAATCCTACTTTTTCACTGGGCAGGGAGACTTCACAAAGACCATAGGCCCTGCAAGTGCACTGGTTGGGACAGATGGTTGAACCCCATTTCCCTCTTTGCTGATGGTATAGGCCAGCAGTTTTCTTAAGAGTTAATTCTGTTCCCTGTTCAAATGTAGAAAATAATTTTAGAGTTAGGTCATTGCTGGCAAGTAGAGGGGGACTGCTGAAAGTAAGGAAGTTTCCAGGGAAAAGCAGAGACTGAAATATTATTCAAGGATCCTTCTGCCTAAAAATCATGAGGTTATTGTAACATAGCGTTCTGGTTCACACGATCCACTGATGTTAGTCTGTAAGGAATGCTGAAATGTTTTGATTTGAAGGCTGTGTTGGAAATGAATAATTCACTTCATTTTTGCGCCCATGACTTGAGAAATAAATGTGCAATACACACTTCTTTTATAGAATGCTTTAATGAAAGACTTACCTTATTTGCTTTCCCTTAGATGAAGTCTCACAATTAGTTTTTTGTAAAGAGCTATCAAAAAGTGTTTTTGCTGCAGGACCTAGGTGAGGGATCAGCTCACTGATTTGCAATAAACCACACCAGTAACTGATATTTTTATAACCATTGTTTAGCTATATGAAACCTTAATATAGATAAACTTTTTTAAACATATCACTCACAGTAAGGTTTATCTAAAGTTATCATTAAAAATATAATAAAGTTATGCATTTACGAGTTGCAGAATTTGCTGAAAGTTATATACTGAGCTGTATACATTGACCTAAATGCTGGGTTATAGAAAAATAACTTCAGAGGATTCAGTGCTAGATGTTTTCCCTCTATCCAGCTCACTCCATTTGCCTTTTAGACAGCCTGGATAAGAGTACAGCCCACACTTGGGTGAAATCTGGCCCTTATTAATCACAGTTTTCACAACAGAGATAAACTAAAGCTATTCTTAGGAAGATATTTTTTCTCCTAAGCAGGATTTCTCTTATGTTCGTTGTAGTGGTGATATTGCAGTTTCAGACTTTACCCATGTTTCAAAGCTTCTCTATATTCTGCATGTGATATGGCAATAGCCAAACTAGAGTTAAACAAACTCCCACAGGAACATGAACAGGTCTGGTCATGACAGCAAAGTGTACCATGGTTATTAAGTATATTACTGGGTTTAAAGGAAGATGCCTTCTTAGAAACTTTTAAAGTAAAAACTACGTTCATGAAAGTGCTATACGAAAGGTTCCAAACTGACTGACTCAGCCATGGTCTGCTGGTTACTCAATTTAAATATCAGTGACCCCGTCTGGAAAAATTCCTGAGGGAGAGAGGAAAATATAAAGCATGTCTATGTGGTCAGAAGATGGATGTTATTCCCTTGCTCTGTCCATGGCTTGGGGCCATTGAGATGTTATTCCGAAAACTCTTCCCCCAGGCTCAGGGCCAGATCTTCCTTGCACACCTTGTCCAAAAGAGATTTAGGACAGATCTCAGAACTCTAAAATTCACCCTGTTTCCCTGATTATTTTATGTCTGTCATATGGACCCCATTAGAAATTAAGGAACAAGATCAGTGATTCCCAACAAACCTTTATATAGGTATTGAAAAAAAATGGACCTCACTAAAGTATTCTGGACTCCAGTTCCTAGTCATCAGTTTTCTGTGAAGTATTGTCTATTAAAAAGCCAGGCAGTTTCCTCTGAAGCAATATTATTAGAGTCATTGCAAAATGACTCGGAGCTCTCCGACTGAAATTTGGCTCTGAACTAAGCGTTAACCTCAAAAATAATCTTTCATTTTTGGAAGAATACAAAATGATACCAATGAACCAGCACTGTTCAGTGCTAGTTTGTGTCTCCAACTGTTACTAATTATTGCATAACATCTATTTTTAACTTGAAATCCCCCATCTCCAGCTCTCCTCACCCCTTTGCTGGTCATTATTTATCATATAAGATTCCCTCACTTAGACTAATGTTGTAAAATGTGTCATCTGGTATAGGTTAGCTGCCAAGGCTCCCTATAGGGCCAATGAAAAAAGACAGGTGCAAATAAATTAATAACTTTAGGTATTCCACCTTAATTTATCACTGTCTCTATCTCATGGATAAGACTATATATCTCCATCAGCTACAAGGGAAATACAGACTATCAGTTACACACCTGACTTTTAGGTGCCTAAAATCCATTTAGATAAATCTCATTCTTTGCCCAGATAAAGTATTGTACAGTAATGATCATAACCTAAAACTCTGCAGATACATATTCACGAAACCAGTCTATGAAAATAAACCAAACTTCACTCTAATGCATTTCGTGTGAAATGATCAGCTATGTTTATATTTTTTTACTGTTTATCATTTCTTAAAACTGTCCAGTGCTGCAAATGTTACTGTTTCTGGTAATATTAGGGGCAATTGTGAGTGCTCATCATCAGAAGCAAAGCTTAATTTGTCTTGAATTTAATATGCATGAAGGATATTAATACCAGTATATTTTTGTATTATTCACCAGACCAGTCATAGCCTATCTAAAGGCAACCAAAGTCATGACGGAAAAAGCAC
>WEIT01000189.1:25884-57222 GCA_013389985.1 Dryoscopus gambensis
GGGAGAAGGCATCACAGGTGCTCACTTTATAAATGATACACTAGATATTAGTCAAACAAAATTTAAAATTTGTCCCAATCACCACCCTTGAATGCTCAGAAGTCTTTCTGTGTGGACATGAAGGCTTGCCATACCTGAGTTTCCAAATTTGGGGGAGGAGGACAATTATTCTTTGACAAAGTGACAGCTTATGTCAGGAGAGCCCAAGAGGGGTGTCATGAGGATATATGTGAAGTGGCAGAGAGCACCAAACTAGGAGTGTGCTCCCTGTCTGGTAGACCATATAGAGACATTCCAGTTTTAGCCAAATTATTGGAATTTGCAAGTGCTTCACTTAATGAGCAAGAGACCCTCTGGGGTCTGAAAAGAGATCCAAGCAGCAGAAAAGCCAGAATGGCCTAGTGGACTTAGCTGTTTTTGTGTTCTGTGGTGGGAAATTCAGTTGTTTCATCTTGGTCAGAGGATGGACATAAAGCTATGCAGATCTTCAGAGGTGCAAAATCACCCCTCTTAACAAGGAGAAAAGAAATCACCTGAAATTCTGATGCAGAAAGGTAAACCCATAAAGTAGGCTGATTGCTCCTGCCAGAGACAGGCACCAAAAGTCAGAAAATAGGTGGCAAAACAAGCCTCAGGGCTGCCAAAGCACTGAAATTCTGACAAAGCAGCACCACACAAGCTTAAAGATATGCTGATGGCTTTAGAAAGGGAGCCAACCTGCCTGAATAGGTTAACCTCAGCTAAAGATTTCATTCCTAACTTGGACAATTTTGCAGTTACAAGATTCTCTCTCATGTCGTGAACTAGAACAAATTCTCTTTATTGATTTGTTTATACTACTTTCTAATTCTAAGAAAATTCATGTTATTTTGTTAGGATTCTATCAACTTTTTTCCTTTTCTCTTCTTACTGTAGGAGCCATCCAGTAAGAAGCACTGTCGATACTACTATATAACTGAAAAGATAAACACTTGGCAACTTGGCAACACTTAAGCATTCTTCATTCTTATTCTTTTATGCATCATAAGGATCTGCTCAGAACACCCACATACATGCACAAACATTGTGTCACTCACACATAATACACTCCTTTTTCCAACCACAATTTTTCCTTTCCCAACAGTTCCAACTATAATTCACTGGCAGAGCAAAATGTTGGAATAAGCATCTCATTTATCACTGGACAAAGACAGGCCTTTACTTCTCCTCAGCCCTAAAGGCCAAAGTGGAACTGTTTGCATCTCATTTGTCATAAACTTTCAGTAGATGAGTTAGTTTACATCTGGGTGGACTGTGACAGGCTGGAGCTTACTGCATTGAGGTTTTTTTGTTGTTCTAGTCAGGATGGGGGCAGAACTCACAGTTCCAAAGCTTTACTTTCACTGCTGAGCAAGTCTGACTTTATCCTGCCTGCAAGAACAGAAGAGCTGTGGTTCAGAAGGGCTCCCTAGGGTGCTCTGGCCAAGTAATTACAGTAACTTGCATAATGCCTCTCATCAAGAAACTGCATTTTTGCAGCAAGAAGAGGAGTCTTGTTCCATTCACAGCAGAGACTTAAAAAAAAGAAAAATTTCAGTCTTCAGTACTAAACTGCCTGTAATCCATTTTACCTTACCAGCACAAGTAAAGGCAGCAAAACAGGAAAAAATAATAAGTAAAAAGTGCCATGTGCAGCTTACTGGAGAAGTCAAAAAGACACTATTCTTTTTGTCTCAGTTTGGTAGAAGGGAGCTCTCAGGAAGAGCTTACATAAGGATTGGTTAGTGACCCCTGAACAGCAGAGCTCTCTTAGAAGCTACCTCACAGTTCTTCACTGCCAAATTCACAGGCTACCACCCAAGGAGGGATTGTGCCTGAGGCTTGCTCTTCTGTTCCACAACTGCTTGGTACATGCAGATGCCTGCTTATGTCTCAAAAATTGTTGATTTTGTGGAAATTGCTCCCTGCCATCAGCCCTCAGATGGGGACACATCCATGACACTCTCCAAATGATACTCTCCAGGCCATTCATCAACCATGAAGTCCAACAAGGACCTTTGGTGGACTCCAGGGGACTGAGGCTCTCAGGATGCCAGCAGACAGTTGTGAAGAAGAAAACAATGATTTAAGCTCTCATTTATAATTTGGGAGAATCCTTAGTAAAACAATTGTATCATGTGCAAATTGGGACTATAGTAATAAGGAATCAAAAAAAAAATCATGTCTCCACAGGATATTTCTTGGAAGGTAGAAGATAAGAGGTCTGCACTGGCAGGAGAGCCTTGCTCTCCCACTCCTTAGGCAAGTTCCCCAGCCAGTGAACTGCTGGCTGTGATTTTGACTGCATCACCTGCTGGCTTTATTAATGGTGTAAAAGTCCATCAGGCTATTTCTTTGGCTTTGATTTTAATTAAAATATGTTGATATGTAAAATTAAAATGCTTTGTTTCATAGAAAATAAATCCCATTCTGTCCTCCAAAAACCTACTTCTAGCCAATTTCCCTTGATTTTCATGTAGCAAAAGCAGGGACCTGTTTATTTAGACTTAGCTCAAGCCAAGTTAATTTCCATTTTTAAAAGATCATTGGCACTTAAAAGGGTAAAATACACTGGTTAGTAAATTAATCCCTATTCCATTCCCTGCTCTTTATACAACAAGACTTAATAAATTAAAAATTTTAGATGGTGGCTACTTTTACTGAGATCCTGAAATGTCCATAAATTTATTCGAGCTGTGATGAGAAAGCTTAGTCTTATATATTGGTTCTCTATTCATAAGATACAACATATTTTTTATTTCCAATTTTTAAAGGTTCCACTTTCCTCCACAGAAACTAATTGAGTCTGTTCCCCACCCATTTTAACCTTTTTTCCTCATGCTCAAGGATGCCAAGGTTCTGCTTCGTACATAAAGCATCTGATATTTTGAAAGAATAAAAAGATTCCTTTTCTTTTCTTTTCTTGGTGAAGTGTATATTTAAGGATGAATAGACCATTTTAAAATATCAACAACAACGCTTAGCCAAGAATGCAGAGATTGATAGTTTCTCAAAAAATTAAGATTATTTTAGGACATATTTGGTTAACAAAATATCTCAGGTTTCCCACCCAGCCTCAATAGTTGGCTTTTGCTGTACTAACCACTGCTGTTAAATTATATAGCGCACACTACACTTATGATGGACATGGTTATAATGGACAGTTGGCTATAGCGGACAAAAACAGATCTCCCAAACCAAACATGTTAAGTTCAAGACATTCCTCTCTGGTTATAACAGACAAACATTGGCCACAATGCCAATTTCTGGACTTTTTTCTCAACCCTGTAAGTGTACTGAATAGAAATGGGAGCTAGGGAGGAAAGTTACAGGAATACTGTGTTTTTAAAATAGATTGTGCTTTAAGCCAAAGACTGAACAAGATGGTAAGAGAGGTTATGCCAGACTTGCACTTTCTGCCAGCCTGACTGACCACTGCATACTAGATAAACCCAGAATTTTCTATAATCTGATCTCTCCTGCTCTTAGAGCCAGCTTCAGTGAATGCAATACTGTGGGCATGTAGAAGGACTCCAAGTCACCCCTCCTTTGCAGGGCTCTTCCTCAGATGGCACAGACTGTCCTGGCCTTGCAAAAGGCCACACACTAAAGGGTACTCCAATTAACATCATAATTTTCAAGGTAGACCTTTGAATCCTGTTTATATCCATATTTGCCAAGAGTACCAGGGGGCTTGGTGGGTGAATTAAAATGTACTCATTTCAAATAGAAAAAGTCCTGTGAGCTGTCAAGAAATGTGAAATATTTATGATCCACAGCTCATGAAAGAATTGCATGTTAGACTCAGTCAAAATCTCATGAGATTCCCATGACACTCACCCAACGCCAACAGCTATTGCAGATAAAAAACATTTAAATGTCCATTCAGGTCCACTTCTTACATAGTGCCTTTCCTGGCTAAATTTCAAAAACTAAACTACCAGTGGTGGGTGTAGAAGTGAAAAGGTATTTTTTTAGCTGTGCTTTTGAAACAAAAAAACAAAGTCACATTGTTTTCATTTCTATTAGAAGTAAACTGTTTGAATTTAAAACTTTTCATCTGAAGAATAGGGACATAAGCAAGGCATACTTGTCCAAAATGTTGGCAAAGCCTACTCACCTGAGTTCCTCATTGGGTATCTTGGCAATAAAATTGTGACCCTTTTTGAAAGGCTTTAGCATGCATTTTAGTAGCCACACACTTGTTTCTAGGGGCCCTGCGGCAGACCTTTCCTGGCCATGATCTGTGTCACTAGCAGAGTTAGTTCTTCAGGATCCTTGCCTGTCTGAAGCTCAAGAATTCCCACTCTGCTTTATGTCTTAAAACACAGTAGTAAATAAGGACATAATTCACACTTCTCCATTCACCAGCACCCACTGACACCTATGAAACAGCTTTTGTAGAAATAGAGAGGTTCTGTATTTGCGTGACCAAGGCCCTGCAAGAGGGCACCCTGTCAGCTGAGGCTAATGGGGAAGAAAAGCTGATCCAAAATGTAATCTGGCATTTCAAAAAGATGTTTTATTTCATTCTATATGTTCTTTGGAGTCAAAGTCTGTCAAAGCACAGTCTTGGTTTCCTGATGTCTAAAAGCAGAAATGAGTACTTACTACATTTGGTAACAACAATGCTCTCTCTGCAATATAGTAATGAACATCCCAAGTCAGCACAAAGTACATTGGAAGTTCTTTACCTAATACCTAAAAAAAAGTTCCAGAACAAAGCTGAAAATAAATCATAGAATATCATGAGTTAGAGGGGACCCACACAGATCACAAAGTCCAAATACTGACTTTGCACAGGACAACTCCAAAATTCTCACCATCTGCCTAAAAGCAGCGTCCAAAATCTTCTTGAACTCTGGTAGATTTGGTGCCATGACCACTTCCCTGGAGAGTCCATTCCAGTGCCCAACCATCCTCTGAGTGGAGAGCCTTTTTCTGATATCCAAACCAAACCTCCCTTGACTCAGCTTCTTGCTGCTCCCTCGGGTGCTGTCACTGGTTACTACAAAGAAATCAGTATCTATCCCTCCTCTTCCCCTTGTAAGGTAGCTCTAGACTGCAATGAGGTCTCCCCTCAGTCTCCTCTCCAGGCTGAACAAAAAATGTGACCCCAGGCATTCCCTTAATGCTTTCCCTCAAGACCCTTCACCATCTTTGTAGCCAGTTTTGGGATGCTTTTTAAGAGCTTTATATTCTTCTTGTATTTTGGTACCCAAAACTGCCCCCAGCACTCGAGATGAGGCTGCCCCAGTGCAGAGCAGAGCAGGACAATCCCCTGCTTTGCCCAGCTGGCGATGCTGGGCCTGATGCCCCCCCAGGACACAGGTGGCCCACCTGGCTGCCAGGGCACTGCTAACTCATGTTCAACTTGCCATAAACAAGGACTCTGAGATCACTTTCCACGGGGCTGCTCTCCAACCTGTCATTCCGCAGTCTGTACAGATGTCCAGGGTTGACCTGTTTCAGTTGCAGAATCTGGCACTTTCCCATGTTAAACTTCATACAGCTGATGATTTGCATCCTCTGAAATATGATGGCAAAATACTTGTCATCCGCAATAGTCTGGTGTGACAGCACACATTCAAAAAGGCTTGAAGTTCACATAGTAATGTTCCAGGCAGTGGATGCCTGTTTCCACTCCTATGTATCTTCCCTCTTCGTCATAAAATGAGGGCATCACCACATACTGTGATTTTCTACGGATTGTTTCATTTCAACACCAAGACAGATGCCACAAGTTTGTCCTGTTCTGGAGAAAAATTGCTGACAAAATGTCATCAGTGAATGAAGATTATGGCATGTCCTGTGACTTGAAGCTGTATAGGGAATATAAACTCGCAAAAACACTTGCCCTCAAGAGTGATAGTAAAAAGGGTTTTTAAAATGTATTCAAATATAGTATATTTTCCAAAACTGTAGGAAATATCTCTATTTAATCAGCCCACTCAGAGAATTTGCGATTTGGTTGGTTTGGGTTTTTTTCCCCTGAGTTTCAATATTTTAAGGACTATTTTCCAGTCATTAAGTAGATTCTACCTTTATTCAAGCAGTGCTAACATACAGAAATTTGAAAGACAACATGAAATACTATCAAGAGATATGGTTGTCATACAGATTTCTACTCATTTAAACTATCATTGTGGCACAAAACTTCAAGTAAACACTGGACTTTCTCTTCACTGGCTAACCCAAAAAAAACAAAAATAAAACAAAATAAGTGAAAAACTTTATTTCCCCAGAGAGTGTCTTAAATAATTGGGGGTGCATGTTGATCTCTTTTGCTTATCTTCTTTTTATTTCCTTGCTTAAAGAATAATACTCAACCGAGGAAAAAAAAGGAAGGCAAAGAAAAAAGTGCATTAAGATTACACTTGGCATTTTAAATACAACAAAAGGTACCAATAGGGATGCTTTTTTGTACAGTTGAGTAAACTCCAGCTGTCAGCCCTGTGATCACTACTTCAATACGCAAAAAGGACTCAGCTCTAACCTGACCACATGCTGGTTCTCACCAGTAGAACAACTACTTCCTTAGGAATTGCATTCTCAATTATTCCGAGTTTCAAAGAAAACTTTGAAAGAAAAATGTGAATAAACCTCTTAAGTGAGTAGGGTTTTTCTTTTTTTTTTCCTCTTATTTTTTTGATGTTAAACAAAAAGATGTTTATCTGTTTTTGTAAGAGCTAAAGGAAAACCTTTTGCCAGAGATGAAAACTTCTACAGGATGACTTGAAAATCCTGTGGGTTTTTTTGGTTCTCCTATTATGTTCACATTAAAGAGACCAAAATATGTTAAATATGACCCTCTACCTGGAGAAGGACAAACTACTGCATACATGGAGTCAGAGAATATGCACTGATGAAACTTTGATCACTTCTTTAAATGTGATATTATGAGGAGAAATCCCAGCCTGAAGGAAATGGGATTTCTCTCATTGGCTTCGACTGGACCAAGGCAATCTTGATAGCAATTTCTAGATTTTTTGGGTAACTTTGTTGAAGATCCACATTTCACAGAACAAGCATGACTGAACACTAGAATTGATTTAAAACTTTGAACATTTTCATGAGAGCTTTTTTTCCCAGAGTGTTTTCTTTTAAATTTTGCATAGGAAAATCATGAAATCAAATAAACTTAATTTTGAAAATCTGCATCAATCCTACTTGAAATGTCTAATATTATGTGCTTTTTCTTCTGGCTTTTCCCTTTTTCTTTGTTGATTTCCATCTTCATTTTCTTTTACCATCTAAACAATAGAAAAATAAAAATAAAAAATGAGAAGCATGAGGAGGAGTAAGAGGAGAGGAATGACAATTATTTGGGAAGGGAGATGACTTTTTCCCATATTCTATCTCTTACATTCAAAGACAAGACAGAAACAAATGATGCAGCTTCAAAACTACAAATTTCCACCTTTTTTTTCAGTGTTTTGCTACACTGCTTTCAAAAGAAACCACTGTATTTTAAAAGCTGATTGAATTTTGTATGTTATTTCTCTCACGAAACTATCTTCTTCATTTCTAAGTCTATTCTACTAACCAATTTTTCATAAATTTATAAAAAGTTCCACTCTAGATTTCTCCTTCATGTATATAGGCAAAACACAGCAGACTGACAATAGAAATCTGTGCAAGGCTAAGCAGCATATGGCCTTCAGCAAAAAAGAACCATAAATAATTTCAAAAAAATTTTTACTGTAGCATTATACATTTGACAAACTATAGGCAGCAATCCAAAATACAGACAACTATTCAGCAATTTCTTTTCAGTGAAATGCCTCTCCAGGTGGCTGAATGCTTAATTTTCAGTTCTGATCCTAATTTTCCATCAGCTAACTAATCTGCTCTTTCAGCCTTGTCCAAGTACACCAACCTTAAGATTTCATAAAATTGACTCAATTTGTTTTGCCATGATTTCTTGATCAATCAATAGTCTATGTGTTTATATGAAAATATTTTTTTCAAATGTCTGAAATCTCCATTTATAGGATCTTGAGGAAAGGGTCAACTATTGAAATGACAAGCTCAAAGCGTGAGGGGAGCTGAGTCTTTTATTTTTGCTTCTTCCAAGCAGTAATTACAATCATAAGACAGTAATTCTTGTCATCTTATAATCCCATTGAACAATTTTAATGTAAAAATGTACCAATGGAAATATGAAACATAAGGAGTGACATTCCATAGAGGTTTTCTGTCCAAAATTTTCTACATAATATAAAAGAATCAAACAAAAAAAAACCCTACAAAAATTGCATATTTGGTTCATGAAGGTACTTCCATCCTCAGGAACAGAAATTTGTTAAAAGGAAACCATATTCATATTAAACATTTTCTAAGAAAAAAAAATCCAATTTTATCTAATACGAATTTGTCAGCTGCATACTTGCTCTGTGCACACACTAGAGCAATGAGCAGAGAAAGTTTCAATTCCTCACATTTCATTTTTCATGTCATACATTATCTGTATGGCATAAAAAGAGATATTCTTTGATTAGTGAAACAGAGAGTTTACTACAGATCCTACCAGAGTCCTGGCATAAAATATTTTGATCAATTAACAAGGTTTCTAACAGTGTCATCAATAAGAATGGCACAGGAAAATATTTGAAAAATTTAATATCTGTAACTGAGGATATCATTAATCAGGGGTGAAGGTTTACTTTTGAAAATCCTTTCATCTAGCATATCTGTTAAACACCTGTAAACATCTGTAAACACCTGCCTACCTCCAGGGGATTCAATACCCCATGGCTCTTCACCCTTTCCCCCTAAGTTCCATCTAGCAGGGAACTGCAGCTATATTTGGCTTCTAAAAGCACTCCTGGTTGCTAAGTGTATCTGCACCACTTCTTCCAGAGTGGGTGGAGGAGCCCTTGCAGTTCCAGGTAAGAGAGAAAGAGTTCCCATAACATGACGTGTATGTAAGGTGATGACAAAAATCTCATCAGATCTGATCACAAAGCCCAGTACCCGAGTTATGCTGTGTCAGGGACTGGCCGAGCCACCTCAAGCCTTGTTGCAAACATCTACTTCCCTGCTCTTTCTCACCATAGCATATATTTCTCCCATCTTTCCCCTTATTAATAGACAACTCCTGTGAAAAATTTGAATTCTTTCTTAAATTTCTTACACCTAACACCTCTTTAAAATGTCAAATCCCAAAAAACACTATCCCATTCACTCATCATGCTGTTTCAATATCAAGGGCAACTGCAGCAAATATTGTGAATGATGCTTTTGCCCATTGGGATATCTGTTACACCACAGAACCTTAAAATTCTCCATAAAGCCACAGCAATCTAAAGCTTTAAAGCAAATTGGAATTAATACTATCTCCTTAGATCCCCTCTCTTCTAGATTTGAATTCCTTTCAATTGGTTTGTTTTATAAACACTCAAAGAAAAGTCTTTTTGTGTATAACTTTCTGAAGTTTGAAACAATGAATGAAGTGAAAGCCATAATAATGTATTGTGGTAATTCATCTCAATGTAAAAATAAAACTTAAATTCTTATCAGATGAACTCCATTATATTGGTACTGAAGAACACAAAAGAATGGAAGCCAGCAGTGACATGGGCAGCTGTGCACACCGATGCACTATCCTGTTCCAAAGGCTGGAAAGCAGCCCAGAAAAATAATACCTCTAGGTTTCAAAACTATAGTGAATTGAATATTTTGATTTATGGGGTTTTTTGTCCTTTCATATTTGGATAAATATTTAACGATACTCAGAATATATAACATTAATTTGAGTAACCAAATAAAGTTAAGTATCCATTTTGCCTAGGCACTTTCAAAATATCTCTTTAGACAATCTAAGTCTTTCAGGACCAAAACCACTTAAGAAAAATATTATCCTAAAATGGAACTTTTAATATCTATAAGTACCATAGTAAAATGTATTATATATTTCAGCCACTTAGAGATAACTAGACAGATATCCTAGTAGTGGATATCCAATATACTACTACCTAGTAGTGGTAACCAAAAGCATACTCTGCAATATTCTGCTATTCAGAATTTTTTTGTCTTTCAGGCAATTGGAAAGACTTAACAACACAGTCAGTCCTTGATAGAGATATATCATGTGTTAGATGACTTATTGGTAGCACTTTAACTACCAGAATTAGAGGTAAGAATCACTCATCCTCTAATCATACATAGGCCTTATGACCTTTCAGCAGACAGATAGCAACAAAACAGCAAAACCAAAAAAAACACCAAAAAAACCTCCATAACACCTCTTTTGCTCAATGAGCACTGTTTAGGCATCAAGAGTATTTCCCACTCATTACTTCTTCTTACTCACCTCTGGGCGGGGAAGGAAAAGCTGTCATTCTGTAAAAAGGACACAAAAGCCTTCACTTTTGTGTCACTGGCATGTTCCAAGTCCATGCAGAAAACCACAGCTTACTTGGCAGAAATCTACCATTTTACCATCTGGAGTATAAATCTGTCTGTTTCTGGACTTCCCGCCATCACATGCTGATTTCCCAGCAGAATGGTTGCTGCACAGGTATGGCTCTTAGGATAGTTAATGTGTTATGAGAAATGTGTTGTGCACTCCGCTTTCAGACAGCCCTGTGCTGTCAGGATCAGACACCACCACTCCACTGAGGCTCGCAGAATCTCTGGGAGGGCTGGGAGAGGGCCAGCACTCAAATGGTGGAGGACAGCCAGCGACCCAGTGTGATACAGATTCATCAGCCACGGGAAGGGCACATCTGGGCATTCAACCACCTGAAGTCCCAGGAAAGAAGAAAAGGGAGCCGACACCAAGGGAGCTGATCTACGCCTGTTGGGGAGAACAGGGTGCAGATGCTGACCTGGGAGCTGACCGCTGCATGGCCGTGCTAGAGCTGTCTGTGGTCCGGGCTGCCTGCAAGCACACATCTGTCCAGTTGGGCTTGTTCCACTGCTCCAGTTCCTGCAGTTCAGCTTACAGCAGGTAAAAGCTGTTTGCTCTGTGCTCCCACGTCAGGAGCAGACAAGTCCTTAGGAATGATACTTGGAGAATCACTTTTCCTCTTCTGTCTTTTGTTTAGTCCAACACTTAGACCGGGACATACACTTTCAACGGGATTTGTTCAGTGACATCAGTGTTCATTTATGCTAAGGAGCCTCTATAAACCTCTCCTCTATATTTATGAAGTTCATTTTTTTTCTAAAACCGTCTGGCAACAATACTTGGGATGATCTATAGTAAATTAAACAAAAAAACCCCAAACCTTCAATATCAATCTCTCAGAGATAAAGGCTGTGCCTTCAGTTTCACAGCTATATCTCTGCAGCCAGTTTGGAAAACAGAAAGCTTTCCTTAACTTTGTCTTTTCCTCCTTTTATCTGTGAAATCAGTACTTACAAAACAGCAACACTCTAGGTAGACAGCCTTGGCAAATTTACATGTTCCACATACACAGCTTATGCAGTAACTTCATGTGAGGCCTGATATTGAGGGAAATAATGGAACAATCTCCACAATAACGAAGCTTGGTTGAAATAAGAAAACAATCCAGTGGGACACTAAGAAATTATTTTATCTCTAAAATCTATAAAATGCTTATCCAGGTAAGTAGGATCTAGCTCATCGCTTCATTATAATATTTTCCAAATGAAAGTAAATTTTTTTGACAAGCATTCTTTTTTCATTATAGCAAACGACCTCTCTTCTAAACATTGTTTTAGATAAAAACCAGATTTATACAGTCTATTTTCTTCTGTCTTGTCAATGTTTGGCCCAACAACCCTTCAGTTCTTTTTGTAGCAGTGTCCATTCACCAACACATACAAAGAAATATAAAGAAAGCTTCTCAATTTGTTTATATGATTACAGCACCCTACAGTTTTATTTAAGAGAAACACCCTCTTAACAAGTAAAATAGATTCTCTTCAATTAAAGGTCAGCAGAATTGATTTATATTGGTTAAAATCCAAAGTAGGTTCATGTCAGTGGAATCACAGCTATCTTTCAATTTGCCTTTGTGTTTAAGTAATGTTCACGTTATTGAGAGAAAAATAAAAATCACTGAGAATACCCTGCAACACTGGGTGCTTCTTAAGACTGTTTTTTGCAGCTGTGACAGCTGTATCAGCCCATGGAGCCAAGTTGGGGGAGGGGGGGGGAGTATTTCAACCAGTATAAATTATTTATGATATTAAGTGGTACTCAGTACCGGTAGAATGCACTCAAGTATCTTCTAAATTCTAAGCCTCTAATTTTATATTCATGTAAAATTTATAAATCCTTTAACAAGTAAAACTGTGATTAATTTTAATTTGAGTCTCAGCCGTACCAGAATAGCATTTAGGAGGTTTCTGCAAGCTCTCCAAATTGCGTAAAATAATATTTTCACTATTCATTTGATAAGAACGGATATAATACCTCCTACACATCAAGAACCTGAGAGAAGCAAGATCAATACTAGAATATTTCACCATTTTCTAATTCAAGATCCTGTAACATTGACAATTAATGGAATAAAAACTTCATACACAGTATTTCTCATACAGTAACACTCAGCTTTCAGCAATGCTGTATATTCTCTATAAAGTCACTATATATATTTTTTGAGGAAGATATTAAGGCATTTATGTGTGCTGAAATCAGAGTGAGAAAGCAGGTAAATAGGAATTAATATACAACACTGAGCAACATCGCTTTTTTTCCTGTTTTCCTATAAGGTGTATTTAGCTCAGTCACATTAATGTGCAAAATAATGATCTTTTTTTTGTTGAAAATTTTTCTTATTGAATTACTAAGTATGCCAGGCTGAAAAAAAGAATCTTTTCTAACATTCTAATGCTATTTTCCTAGATAATAAGAAAAAGGTAAATGAAAACTTACTATTTATTAGCAATCAAATAGTAGTATATGAGAAACTGCGTATACTTGCATAAGTTTATTTGCAGTATGGGCAAATCACTATGTACTTAGCTCTTGGCAAATACTCATTTTCACTTTCTTTGCACCTCAAGAAGCCAAGGTTCTTCTCTTGAAATCACCATTTGAACTTATGTTGTATCAAGTAATATAAAAAATATTCATATTTGCAAATATTTTTATATTATTGTCTTGACATATTGAAAGTCCAGTACAGAATAGCTCAGTCCTTAAGTTCTGCTAATTAAGAAGTCCAAATCTTCCCATTATTTTTCTGCAGTCACAAAAGTGCACTTCCTTTACTGTCAGTTTTCTCAAATAGGAAATGCACTAATATGTTGCTGCTGGAAATGCATGACATTTTGCTCCTGTAGAAATAACTGTAGCTTTTTTGCATTTCAGTGGTGGCTGATTTTTCTTTCGAGTTCACAAAGAAATATAAGCACTGTTATTTTAGAAAGGATCCTTGGGTACAAGAAAACATTTTATGGTCTTGCAGTGGCCACATCTCAGTCTTTAAACATTAGTCTCATTCCAGGATATAACGGATTCCCAGATGAAATTTACAGTCTCATTTGAAAACTCTATCCAATTTAAGAAGCAGCTAAGATCTCATTCTTGCACCATCTCAGCTCTGAATTCACTCCACCACCTGCTCAGCACCTCAGACCCCCACAGTGGCACACTGTACAGAAACTTTCTGCAGACAGATGTCCTGGTCTATTTAGAAACTTTACACGTTGGTAAATATTTTAAGACAGCTCTAAGAAGGCCTTTATCTGAAAACCGTCAGGAGTTTGTTTGCAATGCATTTTAAAGCCTCACACAGAAGATTTGCATTAATATATATCAATGCTCAGATGTGGCCAACACTTTCAGAAAGATGAATGGAGAGTTCAGAATATGTTCTTTTTTGTTGTGACATTACCCAGACTGAGTTGCAGAGTCCTGGGACAGTATCCTGTTTGCTTGAGGAAAGCATAAAGTGTTGACACTCACACCTGAAACCTGGAAAGAGATTTAAATTAAAGTGACCTTGTTTAATGCTGCTCTGCAAAGCTTCAACTGATTGATTTAGGCATCTCTTATTTAAGCACGGTTTGCATGAATTGAGAAACATGTTCTGTGATGAGCCATTATAGGGGACAAATCCAAATGAACCCCAGCACATACTCTCCTCCATGAAGTCATGCCATTCTCTTTTCCTATTTTATTTTCTCAGTCTTTTGGCTAAATCCTACTCTATGCCGTGCAAATTATATTCAGAACTTTGTGGGTGTTATCTCTTTCTCAGAAAAGGCTGAGAAAATAAACCAGGCAGCCCAAATGTATAGACTTCAGTCTTAGTCTTCAATCTTGTCCGCTTCTTCCCTGAAAACTATACTCACAAGCCCCAAAAAGGTACAACTTTCAGCTTTCTTCACAAACACAGCTCATTCTGTCCAACATCACTAGCTCCCTTCCTTTCCTCTAAACTGCCTTCTTGTCCTGCTTCTGCCTTACAGCCCTGTTCAACTTACAATTCTGTTCTCTATTCTACTCATTAGGAGTTTTGATTCCAACAGGAATCTTACCCGTTAAACCATAAAGAGAAATGCAAGACACCAGGTGCAGAAGTTATTCTAACACAAAGTCATTCTGCAGCCATAGTCCATATTGAGATCCAGAGCCCTAAAAAAGATTGAGATTGGCAGAATTTAGAAAAGTAAAGCAAACTTATAACTCTCAAAACCCATAAGCAACTCTCCTGTAATGGTCAGAGTTCCTAGCTAAAACAATTTTGGCACCTATGGAAATGTCTGAAAAGGTCCTTAGGAGTGCAGTTGGAAAAACAAGTTCAGCTATATCTCCACTTCTTAAAAACAGGTCAGCTGTCCCCAGGGAAGCACTGGAAACCAAGAAACTGGAAAGAAGAAGACAAAGAGCTTTGCCAGACTGCAGGTTAGACACCTGCTTCCAAGACCAAACCAGTCCTTTGCTTTCAGAAGCAGCCCCCGACTCAATGTGCTGCCGGCCTTTGCCCCAGTGAGCACACAGTGGCCATGAGCATCCCTGCATGACCCAGGGCTGTCACTGCGCTGCCTTCCTTGCTGGCTACAGCAGTGAATCTGATCTGATGATAGAACCACATGACTATAAATTTACAATTGTATGACTGTGCAAAACATTTCCTGATTATTTTTAAGGTACCTTTACACTGTTGTCCAGAGCTAAAAAACCCCAGGAATTTAATCCGAGTATTTATCCAGAGAATCCAGCCCTGACTGAAACCATCCATAAGGCTTTAGAAATGGCATCACTGACATTTCTTACAGACTTCAGCTGGCAATAACTCACCAAGCATTCCAATTCATTATATTTCTCCACTCCCCTATCAGGAAGGATATTTAATTTCTATATTTTGACTCTGCTGAACCCTTGAAGGCTGTATTGTTTTGTGGCCTCTAGGGCACCAGGCAAAACAAACACAGAATTTCAAACTTTTTGCAACCTCATGGTGTGATAACATTTTCAGTTTATCCTTATATTTTAAAGACTGTCTCCAGTCATCAGGATTGAGAATATGGGGTACACTTCTGCTGCACAACATTTATTCACTGTCAAATTCTGTGCAGCTGTAAGTTGCCCAAGCCCCTAAAACTGCAGACTGTTATCTCTTTATAGCTCAGGGATATATGACTTACTTTTTGTCTTTTTACTAAAAACATTTTTGACCTGGTAAAATGGAGAACAGAAAGGATCTCGGTTGTGGAGAGAAGGTAAACAGTGAAGATACTTGTAAAAGAGACAAGATTTTAGTAGTAATAGTACTTATATTAGTATAGTTGCAAGTATTGACATTAAACAAAGCAACAAACTTAGGAAAATTAGTTATTTCTGTCTTCAGCTTTAGTACCTTGTTTCTTTGCTCTGTCCTCCAACAGCCTTCACCAAGTGTCCGTCTGTTTTCTTATACTCCAGCTCTTGGGTGCAAGGATTATTTTTTCTCTTGTATTTGGAAAGCACCCAGGTCATTTTAGACATAGCCACAACATAAATAATCGTTATCCAGGCTGCTGGAATGCCCACTCAGTGAGTTAGCTGCATGGCTGCACGTTCAGTCCCCTCTTGTTCTCTTCCAAGGATTGTCCCATATTTCCTGCAGTTTACTGCCAGCAGCGGAGAAGCATCTTTACAATCAGAGGTACAGTTTCAGAAAATGAGAAATTTTTCCCCTTCCTTTTCTGGGAAAATTAGATAATGATAGTTGCAATGAACTCACTGAAAGGGTGAACTACACGGAGCCTACCAGCAGCGAGGCTGCGTGCGTAGCTCAGCAAGACCTGCTGCACACACAAGTGCAATAAGCGCCACTGGGGAGGCTGCCTGATGAGCTCGTGGAGCAGCTGTGGAGCCCTGCCATGCTGGCCAAGTGACCCCACTCTCAGCACAGTCACAGAATCAAAAAAGCTGAATCCATAACAGTTATGTGTTCATAGGCAGGGGGAAAGAGTCAGAAAAATAAATATTTCTTCTTGTTTCAACATGTGGGATTTAAAAGTACAAGACCTGGCTTTAAATTACTGACCAGGTTCTCCAGCTCTCCAATGCATCAGCTGCTTTTTCTTGGCATAAATGTAGCTGCAAAGAGGTCAATGGGAGTTCCACCTGACCTCCATGAAAGAGCTGTTGAATTGGATTCCCTGAGCAATTTCTTCCTCAAGTTTCCCTTTTGTAAAAGGATGGCGAATGTTACTCACTCTATTGCACAAAAGAACTTTAAGAACTTTAACAGTAAGGCTAGAAATTAATTCAGTGACAAGTTTTGGCATGACTGCAAAATACCCTGACCTCTAATGAAAGCAGAATTTCTTCATTTATAGTATACTAAATTAAATTATTTTTTAACTCAAAGTTATGTAAATTGTAAAAATCAATCCTTAATTGGACAACATTTGTATTTTTTGAGAGGTAAGGGGACAATCTATTGTAAAGTGAAACAAATGTTTCCCATATTATTAGATCTTTCACAAAAAGTATGTAGCTAAGTTTTGCACACTCCCAAGATGAATCCCCTTATTAACTTAAAATAAACTAATTCATTTTGTCTATAAAATTATGAAGTATAAATATTTAAAATCTGAAATGATTAATTATTTACACATTTTACACATATCTCACTATCCAGATGTATAGTAATCAACAAGAATCCATTCCAATATATAGCAGTAAAGCTGTACTTTTAGAACAATTGCTGCTGAAGTAGCAACATGACAGATTCTCCATTGTTTTACATTACATTTCCATTTAAAGATACCATCCTATATAATGCAGAAGTAGATACTGTAGGTGTTGTCAGTGTACTGAAAATAATGAGCCATCCAGCCACCCAGCAATCATGCTAAAACTATGATTGTAAAACCACAGAGTAAAACCCAACTTTCCTTCTTTGTGACCTGTGTTTAGGTTTCGTTGTCCACAAACCTGGCTAGACTTCTGCAAATTTCTGCACAGGAGAACTTTATTGATACCCCAGGGAAGTCTCCATTTCTGCCTGTTTTTCTTGTTTGGCATGTCAACTAAACTGACAGCCCAGATTCACACCAAGAGTTCACAGGATTTGCCTATTGTAAATAAATAAGCACCATTGTCATGGGCCTTGTAGATAGAGTGGAAGGAAAGAGATATTAAAGTAAAATAATTGCACAAGACACACAATTGTCTGTCTAGATTAATGTATGAGGTTACTCAATAAAGAGCATTTTCGAGTATATCTTACTTAGGTAATGGAGCAATTGAGCTTTCTTGCACAACCTTAATTAATCTCAGTAAATTACGTACATTATGAGACAATCTTAAGTGATTATGTACTACAAATCCTGTGTTGCATTTTACAATGCACACAACAGTCTTGCTTTTTTCTGCAAATGAATCAAAATTATCTAGACTTGTCTGAAGAAGCCCTTCTTATGACTGCCTTTACAATAGGAACCTATATGTATCTAAAACTAAATAAAAACAACACTTTACCAGTGTTTTCCATCTGGGTTTCTCAAGAAGATTTACAAAGTTCTACCAGAATGTGTGGAATGTAGTTTGCAAAGGAAATAAGTGGAAGCACAGCAAAGTCTTCATCTGTACTTTGAAGATTGTTCTGCATTATTCTTTGAAATGAACAGAGAAAAATAATAGATCTCAATTTTCTTCCTTTCTTGAAACTACTTAAAATCAGGATTTACATGGTTCACAATGAACTTTTAGAATTGCTTTCCAAGGCTTTGTCCAGATATGTATTAAAAGCATATGTCTTGTTGCACTTTCTAAAGATGGAAAGGGTTCTACCTGTATTTACATATTTTGATTCAAAATCTCCTTTATTCTCAGTTGGGAACAGAAAAGCCTTTATTATTCTCAGCTGGGCCCAGTCCCACAAACATTTCAGCTTTACCTTCATCAGATGCAGATCACACCAGCATTTATCCCCACTAATCACCACTCCCTCTGGCACTGACATTATCCTGGGGAGTTTCCCATTCACCTGACATCAATTACCCTAGACCCTGCTGATACTTAATTCATATCATCATACTTAATTAATCATTAACCCCTTCACTGCAGTCAGTGTTCTATAATTGGTGTTCACAACATCTGCAAAATATTAAGGGTATTTGACTGTACATTCATCATGAGCTCTTCTACAAGCGCATGAGGTACTGGCTACACCCTTCAGCCATGTTTCAGAAGGATATCACACAAATACGTTAACACCAAGAAAAATTAGTATTCCTTATCCAGCAGCTCCATAAATCTAGCGGCTGCACATTTACCATTCAGTTCTCTTCAGAAGCATTTAATAAAGTCCTGTTCTCCCAAGGATATCAGGAGACCTGCCCAATCACTTAGCCAGGAAAAATGCTCATGGAAAGAGTCCATTGTGGAGCTTCACATTTCCAAATATTTAAATAAAATAGACTGACAGATTTAAAGGAAAAGTCCAATTTAAAATTTAACTGTTGTCAGCTCACTCTAGAAATAGGGCTTTTTCCCTGATAATGGTACTGATAGAGCCTGGTGGTAAAACACATACCTGAGGTGAAACCACAGAAAGCTATGCATCTCTCAGAATGTCTGATGTTGTTTAGGTATACCATAACGAGGGATATTTTTGTTATACAGAGGCTAGAATTCTATCAAGCTTCAAAAATCCACTTACTCAGAATAACATTCCACCTTGGTTTTTTCCTCCGTTGGAGACCTATAGTATAGGGGAAGAAAAAGAAGTCTAGAGTGCATGGAGTCTTTGGTGTAGGACTCTAAACATACAGTGAGGAAGGCAAGGAGGCTGACGAATGAAACAAATACTGGAAATGGCTCATTTCAGAGAGCAACTACCTACTCAGATTGTGAGAACATTATCTATTATCAGTGGATTGGATTATTAGAGTTAAATCCTGTGAGGTTTTATTATAGCTTGTAACCTCTTTTCATGTTTATCTTTTAATTGTACATTTGAACAGAATGTCTATAAAATTACATTTATCTGAAAGAGCCAAAGAATTGGTACAGAGAATATATCAGTGGATCTTAAGTTAGCAACAAATCAGGAGGTCCATAATCTACACTTACTCTACTGAAAAACAAATAGCACATTGCTGATGAGATGTTTTCCAGGTCTTTATATTCTGCTTTTATTTTGTTTTGCTTTTAGCTTTACAGAAGAGAAATATTTAAAGAGCGGAGTATCTAACAAATCTCATTTCACAAGCATCAAGAAAGAGGTTAATGAGGTTTCAAAATAGGGTTAAGTAGTACCACCATCACAGAAGCTGTGAATGTTTGTAGAAGATGCACATGAAAGAAGACCTATTTTAATAGTATGGAAGATTCTTGCTTTCATTTCTTCTAGCAGAGTAGTGTCAGAGAGGTTTTTAAATTTTTATTAGAGGTGCAAGATAAAATAGAACAAAGCCACATTTACTGGTCTCGTATCTTCACTAATCAGGTTGCAGAGATCAATTAATACAAAAATAAAAATTTAACTATTTTTTAGTATGTATTTCTCTTAGAAATATCTCTAGCAAATACATCAAAGTTTTACATCAGTCCATGTCAGACTGAAATCAAACAGTTTTTCCTTGTGGCCTGGCAGAATACAATCATATCTGTAGATCAATGCCTGTTACTTCACTTTGAAAACAAAATAAAACAAAAATAATCAAGCATTCTATTCCCTGCAGTTCCACTGAACTGATTGTACCAGTCTCTAACTTCTCCCAAAGACCTATGGATCCACATGGTAGGTCAAAATTTTAGTGGTGCAAAATCACCCCTCCCTATTGCCATCACCTGTGTTGTTTCCTTTTACCAAGTAAGGAGCTTTCTGAGCATTTCCAAGGAAAATTGTAGTACTACAGGAACCTTCAGCTGCAGAAGTGGAGGAAGGCAGTTTATTTCTAGTAGTTGGAAAGAGATCAAGCTCAGCCAGTTGAGAGAAGATTTCTTTAACTACATGATTTTTGTTTAAATTTTTCTAAAGAATTTAGCCAGAGGCAGTGAGTGAGTGTAGAAAAGTTCAGTCCAAATAGTTGAAGTATGATGAACATATTAGCGTTTGAAAATGGGATTTTATTATGAGACATGTCAGGCAATTTTAGTAACAGATCTTTCTACACAACCCCTTCTGCCCCCAGTACTGATCTCCTTATAGGCACCAGTGACTGCTATTAATTCCAGACCTGGTTGTAATGAATGATATCCATCTAATTCTCAGGATAATTGAAAAAAAAAAGCCAGTACATTTATGGAATCCAATATCATGAAAACCAGAATCTTTTTCACAAAAGAACTGTCCCAATGGTAAAAGCTGAGCAAAGCCAGGCTTCAGACTCTAGGAGGTTTTCTTGTGGCTTGTGTATACACCTCATGGAGGCTCCATAGCAAGGGCATGGTGTACTAAACAGAATAAAATCTTGCACAGAGAGGCACTAATGAGGAAACAGAAGGAAAAGACCTTGTGGCACAGGAGAGGATTGAAAAATAATCTTGCAAACTGTGAGCAAAAAACTTCTGTACTATTGCTTTTTCAGCAGTACCTGTTCTGCGTTTGGCTCGGACCATCATTTTTTCTGTAATCAGAAAAAAAAAAATCTTTGATAATCATTAACTATATAGAACAAAGAGCAAATTTACAAATATTTATATGTACAGCTTTGTGGGATTTACTTATTTTTGTTTTCTCTGACATGGGAAAAGCCTTCACATAAATTTCCAAATATAATATTTGCATTTAGTTTATTTGTTTGATATCATTACCTGTTCTTGATTCACAATAATACTTTAGTCAGAGAAGGTGTTTTTCAGAGGCATTAGTCTCTGTAATCTAGAATTATGCTAAATTAATATCTATGACACCATCTCACATAACTCATGATGAGTACTCTTGTATTTGTCATCAAAAACAAGGACTACACAAGAAATAATTTGTTGGATTACACCGCATTAATAGTTTCTGATTTAGCACATTACAGTTCGACAAGAGAGATAGACTTCTATTTCTAGTAAGAAAGCAAAACTCAACAGATAATTGGGTGACAGTGGTAGCTCTAAAGCCTCCTCCCTTTTACGGTGCCGAGTGCACAGCGCCCTGCAGACATATACAGCAAATGCATCCAGCCCTGATTACAACACAGCTGCCTGAGCTGTTCCTCCTCCTCAAATAGGTGCTCACACTGATGAATATCTCTTCTCCCTAGTTTGCATGCAATCATTGGCTTAACAGGTTCAGGTTTTCCACCAGTAACCCACTGACTATTCCTCTTCCCCAAATTCCCCCCAGAAAAATATTTCTTGACCCAATTGTCCACCTGGCCATTGATCCTTCATGGTTAAGCCACAGACATGCAGATGCAGTGTCTCCTGGGGACCCAGGAAATGGTCAAGAGACAGTGGAAAAGCAGTTTCTGTTCCCACACAAACAAATATGTCCTTGAAGGAAGAAACTGTTACTGCCAACTTTGTACCATTTGCAGAACTGCAGTAAAAAGGGACATTATTACTTCAGGAAATACAAAGTCTAGGGATTCTCTTTAAATAAACCACTTCTTTAATTGGTTAGAATAATTCTAAGAGCTGCTGTGAATCCTATTGTCCCTTTCTCCATCTAAAATACTCTTATAATCTCAACCTAAATACATACCAACCATATTAGAGGATTAACTCAAACTGAAATCAAATTATAACTTCTTTGCCTCTATACTCCTTTTAATGTGCTCAAATGAAAATCAGAAATATTTTTTTTCTATACACTTTTCTATACATTATACATTTCTTTCTAAGCCACTTTAATCGTGACTGCATGTATGTAAACATTTTCTAGAAACATTATGATATTTTAATTGCTGTCTTTTTGCTATTTTTATGGTGGACTGAGAAACAGTCTTTCTGGGTAGGCCTCTGAAACAGATTGAAATATCCACCTAGATAAAAACAGCCTCTCCTGGAGGGATTGCCTGAATGGGAGATGGACTAGAACACTCTTCCAACTGTTATTGTTGTCTGACCATAGACAATAAGTACAGACCAAGGAAAAAAATTTAAAGTAACTTTCACTTACCAGGTGAGCAGAAAATAGCAGGCTGGTATAGAGTAGAAATAGTAAATGGGAAGCATACATGGGTTTGGAACTGTAAAGAACCCCTGAAAGGATTGGGCAAGCAGTTTCAGTCCAAGTCCAAAAAACCTGAACTCCAGCTATATAATTGTGTTTGGATTTGGCGGGTGGGGGGGGTGGTGGTTTATGCCTGTATTATTTTGTTTGGCTTCTGGATTGTTTGGAAGTTAGAACTTCTTCTGCTATTTACTTATGACATTCAGTGCTGGCAAGGTTGATGCATTTCTGAACTATGGAATCTAAATCCCAAGGATACTTGAAAACTGTCACTTTCAGTAATAAAGTTTAGATATTGTTGGTAATCAGAGCAACTTCAGTAATAAGAGTCTCACAATCTTTCTTGTGACTTTGCTTGAAAGGTAAGGGGTGGGTCAGCAGGTGTTTGATATGAAGTAGCAAATATTCATCTTAATTATTTTGGAGGTACAGTAGTGTCACTAATAAAAATTATTCGGGGCCTTACTAGTTGGATGTGGTTTAAAAGTGGGGTTTCTCATCTGCAGGAAATGCTATTTTCCTGATAATTTGCTTTGAAAATTCAGCAAAACTTTTCAAAAGTCCTTGTAAGCTCAAGGCCCTGGAGCAGCCCAGTGTTTCTGTCAGACAAATCACTGTCTTCACCACCAAAATTACCTCCTATAAAGCAACAATACTACACTTACATTGTCCAGCATGTACTGCATATTCAGAACATTAAGCATGACTGGTGAATCCAAGAGAAAATAAAATGTAGAGTTACACATACTTCCCAAATAATCTCTGCTCCTCAAACAGTAGGTGGAAGGATTGCATAAATGTTTCTGTAAAGTATGCTGTACACTGCTCCAACTGTTTGAGTTTAGCTGATCCCAATTCCACTAATTTCTTGTAAAGCATTTACTAATTAGTTGGTCTTCACATATTGACAAGTTTTCCTTCTTATGCTAAATGCCCCTAAAGTACCCTCTTTGCTGACCCAGAATTCTTGTTCTTGAAAGGCATCATTTGTGCTCTGCACCTTTGACACAAAAACTTCAAGCTTCTACATGAGATATTGACCCTTCACAATTTTACCCCAGACTGATTAAAATTAGAATTGTCATTGTATGTGTTGCTCAGCCTTTTCCATGCTCATTACTTCATTACCCATCTAAATTTTAAAATGGCATAATAAGATAAGTCCAATGAAGTAACATAATATGTACACAGTGTTGGTAGCTGGTTGGTACAATTTACAAAAAACAAAAAAAAAAGTTAATAAAGACACATATTTGAGAGATTTCAAAAGTTAGCCAAGGACTCCTAAAATTGATCTACCATCTCCTTTGGAAATAGGCCTGCTAAGGATCTTAGTAAAAGTCCACTTCCAAAGATTTTAACCCCATTTTAACCATAAAAAGCTGGATGTTTTAACTAAGTGTATTCTGTCACAAAAACATCAGGTGATTCTTGTAAGAAACTGAGATGGATTCTATGGGGACTCATTTTTTTTTTTCAGAGCCCTGGTCAGGAAGATTGAGGGAACTTTTCCAGGATATTACGCAATGATTCTTCATTAGAAGACTTATAAAGTTCACTGAGTAAAAAAATTACTTCTGGCTTCCATACAATGTAGCCCCATTTAATGCTGTAAAAATCCTTCTGAAATTGGCTCGCACAGAGGCCAGATCTTTTAGTCTGGTCATCCCTCATTAGTCACTACTATAGTTAAACTTGTCTCAGAGTTTCCACCAACAACCCCCACCTTTGAGGGGTTTTGATTCAGCTGTAAATTTTGACTCAAGTGAAATTTAGCAAATCAAAGGCTTATCCCTAGAGCAAATAATAATTGTATTAATATAGTTATATGCATTAAGTTTTATGCTTTTAATCTATTAAAACTTTTATGTCCCAAACAGCTTTGTGCCTCCAATAGGTTTTAAAAGGGAGTTACATTTAAGTCGTGCCTAACTGATAGCACCAACTCCAGCCTAAACTGTGCTTCTCTGACTCTCCCAGCAATACCCACTGCACTGGGTACCAGCACCCTCACACCACTGGCCTTCAGTGCGAGAGTTCAACTCATATGTTGATGCAGTTCAATTCCACCACCGCTGACCTGCAGATGAGGGCCCTACGTTCAATCTCCTCTTTAGTTGCTCAGTCTCAGTGGCAGCTCAGGGCTTTTCAAACCAAACAAAGGTGAGTGCCTGCAGCCCTGCCAGGAGCCTGTCCCTGGCCAAGCTCAGAGCACCCACCCAATACCCAGAAGTGGCCCCCAGCTCTCATTTTCTTTCATTTTTCACATCAGGTTAAAAGTCTTTTGCTTGACATGAAATCTTACTTGCATCTGCTGCTCATTGTCCTCTAAGATGCTTTGTTGGGTTTTTAATATATGACTTAAAATATCACGTTTTTTAATGTCTTAGGTCTTTCATACATAAATCTGAATATCTGTTGATGGTCACAATTCACATTCATTGGTAAAACAAAAGCAAAGGCTTCTGGATTTCTCTCTTTGTTTGTAAGTTTAAATGTAGAAATAAATGGCTACACAAATAATTCCCACACTGAACAAAATTACGCTTTCATACAAACATATACGTGTATAAAAACATATAACTTTTCAATAAATTGTACAATATGAAATTCTGTCACTTGGAAAATGCCAATAACAACATCATTCTAGACTTTTTCACCAAAAAAAAGAAAAACAAAGCTATTTTCCAGCCAGCATAGCAAGTCAAATCCGAGAATTTTGCAAAAAGAATTTGGATAAGCAGCATGTCTTTTTTTCAGTTAATAATTCTGCCTCTCACAATAAATATTCTCTGTTTTACTTACTATTAGTAGACAAACAAGCAAACAAAAAAAATCAGAATTTTAGGAACCCTAAATTCCCTTTAAAGTGAGTGCCTTTAAAAGAATCTCCTCACTCGCAATTATTTTGATAAATAATTAGTAAGTAGGTAAAAAGGAAAAATTTCATTAGAGCTGGAAAAATTTTAACATCAAGCTGAGGAAAAGTAGCAGAAAAAAACCTAAAATATCCTCTTCAGGACAAGAAACAACATTATACAATCCTGGATCCCTGGAGCAGAGTGCAGGCTGTGGACACACACCAGGGGTGCAGCCTCATTGTGTTGTCTCTTACAGACACATAGTCACAACTTTAAGTCATAATTAGGGATTTTGGAGGATATAGAGTTTTGCTCCGATGTCTGAGAAAGACAAATTCTTCATCAGATTATGGCAAAAAAAAGAAAGGAAGAAGACTTTCCTATCAGTCTGAACTTTATTTCTGTGCATTTTAATAAATTAAATCTTCTGTTTGTAAGGTAAAATAAATACTTTTCAATTTCAACTGATGAGATTTTCAAACCAAGCCTTTTTCCTTTTAAGATGTTTTGCAGGAATCCAGTCATTGCTCACGTCTCTAAGGTCCCCAGGCAGGCATGTCTGAGCTGCCCCCTGTGCATGGGCTGTGTGCAGGCATTCCCACCCAACAGCGTGCTCTGAATTGTACCTCACGCAACTCATCCCAGAGGATGTGCCCACGTCCTCCAGGACCAGTCCATACAGGTATTTTACTTCATAAGCCTTACATTAAATGTAACAAAATCTAAACACTTTTGTGGATCTGATGTTGCACATCAAGTTTTGCCATGTGTTTAGTAAAACAGTGGGGGTTTTTTGAGTTTCAGGAGCTTAAATCTTTTGATTCATAATAAATATAGATCTTAAGTATGTGTATATGTTGTCTCTGGAAAAAACACTTCATTTTTAATCCAGCTAATTCTCTCTGTCCACTTTTTGAGGACTGTACCTTCGTAAATAGAGCACGATTCACTCTAATTTTCAGTTTGAAGGCCTGACTGTTAGTAAGGTATTGCTATTAGTATTAACTAAATCCTTAGATTAAAATACAGGTCTGCATAGGACTCCTTTCATGCCACACCTTTTAAAAGCTTCAATAATGTCTAAAGCATGTTCAGTCCTGCCAGTACCCAGATCCACGTTTTGCAAAATTGCCTAATGTCTGGAAACAAGGTTTAAATAAACCAAGAAAATATTATAGACAGACCTCTAGCAATATTTTTATGTATCCATTTTTCCAAGGAAAAAGTGATTGGATTGTATAAGCTGCCCCTCTTCCATTTTATTGTAAGAATTCCCTGGTGCTGTTAGTTCATTCAAAGCCAGAAGTATCACTTTACACAGTTTTTCATTGTACTCAGGGGAAGTATATGGAAATTTTAGAGCAATAAGCTACAAATGGGGAGCTGGACTACAGCCAGTCTGCATCCTTCTCATGCCCTTACAGCATTTTTTTCAGAATTCAGTGTTCTCCACACTGTATATCCTGAGAGGCTATTATATTTGTTTTGGAGATGCAAAATGTAACAAGTAGACCTTTAACAGTGATGTCTAAGAGGCAAAGCTGACATTTTCTTTTCTTTTTGCTTCAAGAAAAGTTCATTAGTGGAATTTTTAAGCACAAAAACATCAGACTTTCCCATAATGTGCAGTTCTTGTGCTTAAGTCTATTCTTTTCCAAGTGGTCAGTAATTCCTGTTCTGGTGTTATACAATTCCACAATCATTGTATATCTTGCACAAATTGTTAGAAGGTGCAGGTTGACCTGACTTGGGGCCTCAGGTTTTTTCTTTGTACCTTTATAAGTGAAAAGAGGTTATAGCCAGAATAGTGTTATAGCTGCTAGAGGAATCACATTTTATGAATACAGAATATGTTATTAAAATGTTGCTATAGAATGTTATTAGAGGATAATATTTTCTGAATATACTCAAGCACTGGAATATTTAAACCCATAGGAAAGTCACTGTTTCAGACTCCTCATGGCATGATGAAGCTTTCATCAATAACACAGGTGACATTTTAATATAGGGCTAACATTTCTCATCCCTTGTATACAGAACATGTACATTAGCAGGGCCATTGCAGACATCACAGTCACTCCTCAGTGACTCCATACAAGACAGAATTTTTACAATTCAGAAACAAGAGATGGATTATTTCTTCCCAGTGTATGAAACTCACTCTGGACCAAAACTTTTAAAGTTTGTCTTTATAATGAATACTTCCTTTTCATAAGTTTCATAGGTCTTAGGTGAGAACTGGCCAAATCACCTATATTGCAAACATCTATATTTGAGTCAGATACCATGTCTGCTGTTTCCAGTTGATGGAAAGAAGCCATTACTCTAAGGATAAAATTCTAATATCCAATTTTAAAATTAACTTTAGGATAAAACAACATTAGAAACTATTAACCCAGTCTCTTCTCCGATAATAAAAGGGGACTGAAATGATTGGTTCTGATGAGCCTTTCTACAGTACAGATTTTTTTAGACAAATGAATAACCTGGCCAGTGGAAAGATGGCAGGAGGAATGGTATAGCCAGGAAAAGAAGTGGTGTATGCCTGAAACCCAGAGGTCATCACACTGAACTACCTCTTAAAATGTCTGTATATATCAGCCCAAAGATTTTTTCAGGATAGATGTGAAATGAACTGAAAACAACAACAAACTTGTCAACATTAATGTTGTCATTACATCAGAACATTTTGAATTAGAATCAGTTCCTAGAGATCCAGTTCCCAGGATGTTGATAACACTCTTGTGATCTAACAGAATAACAGCAACAAGACCCCATCATGTCTTGAGAGGCAATGGATGAAAAAAATATCATAATTAATTATAAAAACAATTTATTCAGGGCTATTATAAAATTCACCATACTTTTTTTGCAATGTTTTCTAGAAAAATTCATTTAATCTTTCTTGGGCATCTGGTGTCTGTCTATTTAGTAAAGGGACAGAATTTTACTTCTCCTAGATTTGTGGCATTAGAGTGAAAGTCCTCATTGCAAAGATGCTCTAATAACTTATTGTATATCTTGGAAGTGTCTAATACAAAGAAAACTGAGCAGGGATCTTTGGTAAAGTTGGATTATACACAATAGCATACAAAACTCATATTTGACCAATGTCCGTTCCTCACTCTTAACATTCATGCATATATATCACTCCAAGTTGTTAGAAATGTTTTATTTTACTCAGATTTATTTGTAGAAAACTATTTCTACTATATATTCACTGCTATTTCAGTGTCTGCAGATGATTTTTTAATTTGAAGGCTAACAGCAAGCATATTTAGGAGCAAGAATTCATGTTTATGGCTCTATGTTTCTTTTACAGCATTTGATTAGTAACACTTAAAATTATACCGGGAGCTATATTTCCTGCATCTTTATATAGCCTCAGAGCTATCATCACCACCAGAGGGGACACAAAGATTTTTGTATAACTACAAGATTAACAACTAGGGAAGGGAGAAACTGATTTTCAATTACGCATATAAAATAATGCACTGTATATTCCATGTTTATTTTTAATATGAGAGAAACATTCTAAAAATGGTACAAGATTTTCAACAGGTTACTTGCTAATACTGTTTTACCATTCATAAAGCGTTTTACCACACCAGCCTGTATGGACTCATTTTTCACGATGATTCTTCAGAAATATGTGAACTTTTGACCTCCCACCTTCCCAACACAGCTTCTATTCATTAAAAAAAAAAAAAAAAATAGTCTTGGACATGTAATGGCTTTGGTCTCTCCTGTGAAGAATAGTGTCTGAGTGTCTTGGATCTTACAGGATCTATACACATGCTTGTGCAGTAGAATTATGGAATATGCAACAATTAGATGAATTGTAATTCATATGCAANGAATCTCTCTTAGAGGTGCAAAATAAAATTCTAAACAACCATGTGACATTTCACATTTATGTTATCAGTTCAGTTCATGGAAACAAAAAAAAAGCAACTGGCCAAATGGACAACTACATGACCATGGCACCATGATTAACTTTTATTTTTCGCCTTTTTTTTTTAGGGAGGGTTGTTGGGGTTTTTTTACAGTTGGACTCGATTATCCTTAAGGTGTTTTCCAACCTGATCGATTCCATGATTCACTTCACTTGAAACAGGTCCTTTTTTTTCTGTATGTGGATATGGCTACCAGTGTGTTCTGAAAAGGATTAAAAGTTGAGCTCTTTGAATTTGCCACTGAAAGTCTCACAAGAAAACATACCTTTGACTTCCACTGACTTTAAGAGGCTAACGACTGAATTTATTCAAAACCTGTTGAATTTCTGGACTGTAAGATTGGAAGAAGAAGTACTTTGTTACAGCAAGGCACTACTATCTTAGCCAGCAAAGATATGAGCAGGTGACTTGCACGTGGGAACTCCGTGTCTGTCAATTAATAATGTCATTAAGAAATACTATGCCTAGTAAGAAGAAAGACACCAAAGTTTTTCCATATGATAAATTAACTCTTGAATTCTGCTGTATATAGTATCTTCTACCCTTTCACTTTACTGTGTATTTGAGTGTAAAGTGAGAAATAAAACTGACAAAGAACTAAAAATAAATTTCATTCTTCTAGTTCCCCTGACACTGACTCACCAAGAAATGTCAGCATACTGAAATTAAATCTCAGGTGGACTGATCATCACCACGATGTCTGTTAGTCATCCAGGTTATTATTTCCTACTGGGAAGTGTGCTGTCTTTTCAACAAATATCTGATATTTTGATCCAATCCTACATTTTGAGCTCAGTCCAGTGTTATAATCCAGATAATCCTAAATATGAAGAACATTTAATCAAAGCCAGTTTAAAAAGGGAAATAAACCACTGGGTTAGTGTCTGTTATTTTATTCAATTTTGAAATGGCTTGAAATATGTTGAGGGTAAAAAAAAAAAGCTAATGTGTTTCATCAAATCTGTGGTCTGGTGCCTCTTCATAGTTAATGGGCAAGCCAAAACTTGCTGATTTATGCAATGCGAGCAAAGAGCTGAAGTCACATTTAAATTTCATAAATCAGATGACAGACATGTAGATACAAAACTGCAGAAATCTACAGAAGCTCTGCACTTCTAGTCACTTAGCTGGAGAATTCAAGTCTTAAAAATGAAGAAAGCTATATTTATTATAACAGATAATATCAAGTTGTATTTTGCTTTTAAATTAACTGTTTCTCAGAGATTGTAAGATTATCCAGAGACAACCAGCTTTCTAATTTCTTCTGTGTTTTACTCTGTTAAAGAAAGGTGCTCAGTTTGAGAACACCACAATATAGGTGATTGCTCTACCCATTTATATTTTTAGCTCCTTGTTTCCTCTCAGTGTATGTGTTTGCCAAAAGGAGCATCAGACTGAAAGACAGGGCCAAAACTTGTAGATGCTGAAGAGGCACAGTTGTCATTCTCTAATGTGGAGTTGAACACTACTGTTAGAGCTATATAGTAATGAGTCCAGTTGATTAGTGTGAGATGCTCTAATCTCAGGGGGCTGGTTGGTGTTAGCAGGGCAGAGAAGTCAGCACAAAGTTAGTTATGCTGATGCCTGATTTACCACTCCTCTTGTGCACGTGTTCCTGCCCAAGACCCGTCCTGTGTGACTGCAGTACAGCTATGTAACAGTTAATGCAACTTAGGTCCATCTAGTTCTTTGGTTTACCAGACTGAGAATCCTAACAATTGCAAAATTTCACTTCCACTAGAACCAAAATTTGGGACCACTCATATTTAGGAGCAGATCCACTAAGGTGTATCTTGCAAGTTTCTTGCACTTCCTTTACATGTGATCTGGGACACACAAATGTTGCTGGAACATCCATAAGTGACTTTCCCATCCTCCCTGACTTTCAGAAAGTCTTACATATAAATCTCTCCTCAACAGCAGTCAGTGTATTTGGTTCCCATCTAGACAACTCACTGCTTCAGTACTTTT
>WEIT01000190.1:0-10375 GCA_013389985.1 Dryoscopus gambensis
TTAATATCTGTAAATTTTAAAAATGAGTTAAGGACTGCTTCATGTAGGCAATGGAGATTTTAATTACTTCTTTGTGGTGAAAATGGTTTTATAAAGAGCTTGGTGTTTGATTCCAGTAGTTTTGATTCCTCTTCCTTGTAAAAATTGTAAGGTATTCAAAATTCCACCCACTTACTGTATGCAGTGTTCCCTTGTGTGCAGGACATCCTGAGCACTCCACAGCAGATGGATACAAAGGAAATTAATCAACATAAAGATAATAAATTGCTACCCTCCTAAGACCTAAGCACAGTAGTTAATGAAATATTCTGATTTAAAATGGAAAACAAAGGATTCATGAGGGTAGATGCATAGAGATAAAAATAGAAGTAGTCTTTCAAAAGCCATGTCTTTTAACAGCAGAAAGTGTTTTCAAGGGCATAGAAGAATGAAAAGAGATACTTGATAGTACAAATCATATTCCCGTTGAAAGTGCCTCTTGAAGAGGTAGATCTCATATTAATATGATGTCAACATTTCACCCCCATATTCAGAGAACATATAACTAGGCAGGCAACACTATTCTTTGCTCATGTGTATTCCCAGGATGTAGAGCAGGACCAGGTGCAACAGAGCACAAATTATAGGGGTCTGAGTGCTCCAGAAACCCTGTCAGGGTTACCAAAACAACTGTCAACATACTTTATTTTGTATCAAAGCTAGATCAGCACCAAGAGGATCTCAACTGCAGGGAAATCAAGAAAGAAATTTTGCCTTCATGCCTTTTCCCATGCTGGGTTGACCATGTGTCAGCTCAGCTAAGACCTCAGCCCTAATCTTTAGAATTCTGTGCAGTTACTACCAGAAAAGTATTAACAAACCGAAGTGTCCAGGCAAAAGTAATGCAAATTACCAGGAGAGCTGTAGGGAATAAATTTAGGGAACTCATCAGATAGAGCTTTGTTGAGTAATGATTGAGAAGCCCAGAGAATTTAAAATGTGTGAACCCAATGGGTGAATAAAGATAATTCAAAGTTGGGCAAATAAGTAATCAGGGCGAATGTGATGAAGCTGGAAAAGATTAATATTTCAATTTGATATTGTGAAAAAAAAAATTCTCATACTGATGTGACTTAAAAGCTAAAATAACCTCCAGAGGTGGAGATCCAAGTTTTGTCTCTTAGAAATTTTAAAAGTTGTTATTAGTAGAAATATTTCTGCACTAGTAGAGGGATTAGTTAAAGGCTGTAGTATAGTATTGTATGCTTCAGTATAGTATATAGTAATGCTGTCTGTGTGACACATTAGGTTTTGATTGTGAGGGGTTTTTTATAAAACATGTTACAACCAGTTCATGCTTGGATTTCAGTTACATTTCTAAGTGAACTTTGCCTGCAGTACATATTGTGTAGCTTTAGTTTAAATGCAAACTGTGTTCGAAAAAAAACATCAAACTGTACAGCCTGAGTTTTCAGGCTATCATTCTGATAAAGCACATGCACCTGTAGGGATTAAAAAAGATGTAAAAGAATTTAACATTCAAATTGCAAATCATTATGATGTGCTCTTCGGAAATGTTTAGCTACATTGCTCAGTTACAGAGATCTCCATTTTTCAATACATTACTGGAAAGAAACAGTATTTGTTATATCCATTTGGCATGTATTTATCACGTAATGTCTTTGTGAAGTTCCTCTAGATTTTATATCCTCTTGGATACTACACATTCATATTTGTGACATTCCTTAATATTAAGCCTCAGATCACCTTCCTGTATCAAATAGTATTCTGCTAAATACCATAAACTGCAATCTAAAAAGTGTTCGGGAGGTTCTTTTGAAAACAAATGGATAAAATCCCCTTTCTGTTTCTCTCAATCTCAGAATTTTCCAAAAATATTGAAGCCATTATATTTTCTAAACACAAGGTATACTGAAGCTTCCACACGCCTTTCTATTAACATCTTGCTATGAATCAAAAGATTATGGGTTTTTTCTAAGTATGTTCCCTAAATCCTTCTTGCCTTTTTTGAAGACTATCAAGTGCCTTCTCTAGTCTTTGCTCTCTTAATCACAACTTTTCAAACATGATAAAGAATGGTCCCGAAACAACATCAAGCCAGTTCACTGGCATTTTCAGATGCATCCTATCCAGTCCTATGGACTTGCACATGTCCAGCTGACCTAATTAGTACCTAATTTGATCCTTCTGTACCATAGGAAGTTTCTGCTGTTCTTTGATCCTAAGGAAAGACCTGAATGGCCTGGGAGTGAGCAGCAGACTTTGACAGTAAAGTCTGAGAGAATGAAGATACTGAGTCCTTCACCCTTTCCTACCATCAGTTATCCTTTCCTATGCTCTCCGTCACTTGATCTCCTGTCACACTGCCCCATGTTCTCCCCGGTCTTCCTTTAGTTGCTGCTGTGGCTATAGAAATCTCTCCTGTTGCCCTTGATGTCCTCCAGCAATCTCAACTTCAGCTTTTCTTTGGCCTTCCTTATTCTGCCCTGTGTATCCAGGAAATGATTCTCTATTTCTCCTTGTTTGCCTGGCCCTGCTTCTGCCTTCCAGACACACACGTAGTGAGGAGTTTCCTGGGAGCAAAACTGACCCTTAAAGTCTTTCCTTGTTTGCACAATGTTCTATAAAATCAGGATAAGGCCTCTCTATACTAGCAAGGATTGCATTTTCTGTATTTCTATTCTTTCAGCAGAAATTGCTTTGCAGCAAGACACAAAAAATTCCATTTTATGGCCTTAGAAAGAATTGTGGGGGTTTTTTTAAATCTCACTTTGATTACTCTGTTTCAATAGCAAGGTATTGTAAGACTTTGCAGTCCTGCATGCAACCCTGGTCATGGTTGCTATTGTGGACTCCAGACAGGTGAACAAAAGTGTGCATCTTTCTGCCTGCTGGCACAAAATAAGACAGGAAGCATCCTGTCAGGATGACCTTAAAATAATGAAGGACTTTGAGAGAAGTAAGTTATGCCAAGTGTGAAATAATGCAGTATGAGTGTGGGAAGAAGGCCTGGATTTGTATGGTTAATTGAAAAGAAGGATTCAGCTACTGATACAGCTTTTTCTGCAATACAGTTACATTACTTCCCAAGTGAGCTAATTAAATCAAGATAAAAGACAAAAAAACCACAAGCACTAAAAGAAGTGTTTGTGTTTCAAAGCAAGGAGTTTCTGATTAAAAACAAAACAAAAAACCCTGAAGATATTAAAAAAAATGAACAAAACCTTTCAAGTGTAGGGAAGTCTGTATATTTGGTTTACACTGTTTTCAAAAATAATGACTCTATGTTTTACCTTGTGTAAATGAAAGCATAAATAGAACTACAGGGCGTTTTGGCCAATGGAAGGTTCACCTTGTATTTCCAGAAAAAAATAATGGAGAAGCAATCAGAAATCAAGGTCAAATATGCTGCTAGAGAATTAAATATAAAGCACAGGTGATGACCTACATTTACAGTTATTTTATTTTGTGCATACAGAAAAAAATAGCCAAGAATATAGAATAAGTTTTAAAAGATACTAGTGATGCAGCAGAAAGCTACACCTGCATGAGGAAAGTGCACCAGCACTGAAAGTGGTGCAGGAGAGGTGCCACAGTCTGCAAAATGAGTGGCTCTTCAGAATTTAGATGTATGTTTCCAGACTCAGTTAAGGGTAAGTCTAATCTCCTTCAGTGATCACCAGGAAGAGATAGGATGCAAGATAGCCATGACCATGGCGGGTTGATATCTGACGTAGCTTAGAGCATCCTCAAGGTTGCTGAAGATCAGAGGAATGCAAAGACAAAAATCTTGCTTTGATCCAAGTTCACCGCCAAATTATTTTACATACTCTACCAATGAATTCAGGACTACAGGAGAAAAAAATCTACAACTAAGAAAAAAATCTTTAAGGCCTTCTGAATTGCACAGTGATGTGCCTGATAAGAATACTGAACTTTTAAATTGGTGATGGGGAATCAAATACTTCTACTGTCCATGAGCAGGCACATTTATAGGGTCTTCCAGAGACACTGAGGTCGATTGTAGGGAAATGATACCGTTGTTCTTCCTTTGTGTTATGTGCATAGACTGGAAACCACTGGCTAGGTGCTGCAGAAGCAGAGAAAAAATGGAGAAAGGCCTTTCTTTTGTGAATTTATGAGTATATCATAAGATGAAGGACAATAGAGGAAAGCAGTCAGTAGGGAAACCAGCTGAATGCCAAGCAGTGGGTGTCCATAGACCAGCGCTTTGACTGCTGTCACAGCAGTACATTGGAACACTTACGGCATGAAAGAGGTGAGACAGAGGTAAAGAGAGGTATCGAAGAGGCAATGGGCACAAACAGAAACACACGTTCCATCTGAATATCATAAAACACTTCTTGCTGTGAAAGTGACCAAGTGCAGGTTGCCCAAGGGGGTTGTGGAGTCTCCCATCTTTGGAGATATTCAAAATCCATTGCCCATGGGCAGCCTGCTCCAAGTGACCCTTCTTAGGCAGGGAGGTTGGACAAAATGATCTCTGCAAGTCCCTTCCAGTTTCATCTGCCTGAAGTTGGTGACATCATAGTGTGGCTATAAATAATTCTTCCTGAGGGCACATCAGGAACAGCAGGAGATGCAAAGAGATTTTTGTAGGAGCGGGTGCTAACAAGAACAGAAAAGTTAAATCAAATGCTGAGTTGAGTGAGGAGTCATGCAAGTGGGAAGATAATGTCAGTATGGAAAATAAGTGAGGAAGGGAAAGAGATGGGTGCTGTGATGATAAAAGGCTGCCGGTAAATTAGTAAAAAGTGGCAAAGTGTTTAAAAGGTAGGTAAATACAGTGAGGATTGAATGGGTTTTGCAGCTGGGAGTGCAGTGTTCTCTCGCTCTGAAGAGCTGGAAGATCCCACCACTGGAAAGATCTGGAAATGGTGTAGCTCACAGCTGCTTTCTTGCCCAATTTAATAATATGTTATATTAGTTTAACCACATGTTAAAATGAGAGAAGCTGAATGACTTCATTGCTTAAACATTCACTAGGAGAGTTAATTCACAACTAAAAAACCTTAAAGCACAGATTCAGGTGTGGAACAGTATTATTGTCAGCATTTTAACACATTCTGTTAAAGAGAATTATATTCAATGTGGTTCATAATAACTCCAAATGATTTATCCAAAGCAAGTTGGTTTCCCTACTACAGTAGGGAGCACAGGCTGTGTGCTATCACAGAATATCCCATTAACAGTCTTCTATAATAAGGCTTTAAAAGGCTTTTACAGAGAGATAAGGAGGAAGGTGCAAGTCTTTCTTCCTCCCTTGCCCAGTATGTACCAGGCCTGTTAGAAACTCCATGGCAGAGGGTATAGGCTGTGGAGCAGATCCTGGACTCACCTATCACTGTTCCGAGGAGCACTTCATTTGCTATGGATAGACTGAGTGTGACAAGGGAAGGACCATCCTTCTCAGCAAGCTGGCACTTGGAATATGTCAGACATAAGTTTTTCTTTACAAGTTAGACTGAACCAAAAGCCACTGGCTGTTGTAACTTCATAATTGAGAGTCCTTTGAGAAAAATTCTGTTTCACTTCCCTGTGGAGATTTTGGTTGCAGGTACTTGTGTTGGTAATCTCTAGCACACATTTTGTTGTCATGTGTTTCCCAGCTGTATTTGGATACTAGTCTGCTGAGCATAAAAACTCCGCAGCTAAAAGAAACAGAAATAAAATCTTCTGCAGGCTACTGAAACTGTTATTATCTTTGGAAAACCTCTACCTCTCTCTCTGAGACAGGATAAAAATCTCTTGATCGATGAAAATTGAAATTTAAACTCTGACTGACTCAGCTGTAAAAAATATGAGAGAAGACAGATGGTATGAAGATGTGCATGATTATATGCTCAGTGGCAAAATTTAACTGGAAAGAGAAAGGAAGGAAATCAAAGTGATAGAAATGAAGGAGCTGCCCCTATAACACTATTTAAAAATTTCCCTTCATAATCTCACCTGGCAGTGCCTTTACACTATCAGCTCCCAGCCTTTGGTGCCTCATTGCAACCCTCACATTAAGCGGTTACCATCAATGGCAGAGTGGGCTGTTCTACCTAAAGGAATAACCTAGAGACAAAGACAATATGCTTGGTTGATTAGGGTAAAGAAAAAGTATGGGTTGCCACCCATAGGAGTTGTGGTGCTTTTGCCTTTTCTTTACAGGGATTGTACTGGAGGGTGAGGGAGAAGCCACTAACAGGACCACAGTCAACAGGAGGTGCTTTGTGAGGAGGCTGAGCTGACCATGGCACAATAACCCTCTTGCCTCACTGTTGTGGTGCGATTTCTGCACCCTTCCTGGAGACAGCTTAGTCCGCGGAAAGAATCAGGAAAGACTCATCTTGTGGATGTTTCAGCTGGTCTTTAATGGCGTCCGCATGGTGGGAATCAGCACACACACTGACCAAGTCACGAGACAATTCCCAAGTTCCCCTCGCAGGGGGACACAAAGCCACCAACCAAATGCAGCCCTGGGCTACATGTGACCAGGGCAGATGCAGGGGGAGGGAGACCCCGTCCCAGAGCCCAGATCCACTCGAGTATCCCCCCCTTCCCCCAGGGGAACGGGGGGAGGGTCCCACGACACCTCACCTTTAAAGAAAGCTCAGAGAAAGATATTTTTAGGGACTGTGAGGTGAAAATTTGGTATTATCTTCTCTGTTGAGGCTTAGGTTGAATCAGCTGGAGCAGAGCCTGCATCTGTGACCTTCTGGGCTTTAAGCAGTCTTTACCTAAATTCTGCATGCTTTTTTAGTTTTATCGGTTATGAGTAATTCCCTGCATCCTAAACTATTTCTGACCTTTGGTACTACTGATTTTGTCAGTGAAAATCACATAGGGGGAAAAAAGAAAATCACTCCAAGGACAAGATTAAAAGATGATGTCCTTTCCTAAGGAAAATCATTTTGGGTTTTGAAAATTTCCTTGTTTCTCCTCATTGTACATATATAATGTGTTTGGAGTGTTTATCTTCATGGTACATGGCTTGTACAAAGCCTAATTTTTAAATTTGTCTTCATATGGTGAAACAGCTAATATGAACTCAAGGGACCCTTTTTTGGAGTGTGGCAATCCAATTAGATAAGCAAGATTCAGGAAGAAACAAGCATCACATAGACACAAAATTTTTTGAGACAGGTTTTTCCCCATAGAAGTGCATTGTTCTGTCAAAATGCTGTTAATGTATTGAAAAACTAGGGCAGGGAGGGGGAGACAAGGGAAGGGGGTTGTTTTGTCACTTGAATTACAGGTTGCACTTTCCGCTGTTTTCAGCACTGCAATAACTTTTCAACTTATAAGTATAATCTTTATTCGTAAAAAAAAAGGGTTGGGCAAAGCATAGTGATATATTTTATAGTAGGCTTCATGCAGCTGACCTGCAATTTAAAAAATAATTACTTTCCTTTGCTGGAAATCATTCTTTCCACTCCTCATTCCAAAGATGCTCAGAAATACATTGGTTTGTGAGATAGCATTTACTTTCAGAAGTGACATTCCAAATAAGTCATCAAGGCAAAAGAAGGCAAAACAAACCAGCTACTTCCAATTCCTTCTTTGTATTTTTTGATTAGGCATTGAAAAAATTCTTCACAGCACCTCTACTTTATCAACCACAAAAGATTGCATGATACATGTTATGAAGACACACAGCATTCAGATAAAAAAAATACTGAATATTCTTCTTTCATTTTATTCTGTACATTTTCATTGTATGAATGAGTCAGGAATTCACCAGGAAAAATTGCATGTGACTGTTATTTACACTTTGTAACATTAAGTGTTTAACTTAACACTCCTAATGATCCCCTAGAGGCATTCAATTCTCTCCATTCTCTATATTGAGAATTTCAATTCTTAACTTCGGCTGCACTAAATTACAGGGCATATGCTGAAGGAGTTAAGTAGATGAGGTGAACATTCCTATACAGCTGAAGACCTGTTTAAGATCGCAGAAGAGGCCCTTACCAGAACAGGAACTGTATTCCAGGGCTGATGATCAAACAGAGGACAGGGAAATGCATCAGTGTTTTAATCTATTGGGTACAGATACAGAGATGAGCTCTCATTTTCATCGATAGCCCTGATGAGCATAAATTCAGAGGAAGTCAGTTCTAACATTCCCCGGGATTGCAAAAGAAGCCCAGGTAGGGGTCAGGTTCCAGGTTTACTCATATCCATAAACCTGATATTACTCAGTGCCAACCACTCTGCCGCTGCAGTGGCTATCTGCGATCTGACACACAGATTGCCACAGTCTGTCTGCTCCTCTTGTCTGGCACACACAAATGGTCATCCTCAAGACCGCAGAATTGCTTTGGCTGGAAGGTGCCTCTTCAGGTCATCTAGTGACCAGCTTTGTGAATGAAGAGGGGACAGCAAATGTTTCCTACCTGGGCTTTAACAAGACTTTTGACACCATTTCTGACAACACTCTCATGGACAAGCTGGCAAAATATGGACTGGACAAGAAAGCAGCATGATTGATTGAAAACTGGCTGAACAGCCAAGTCCAGAGAGTTGAGATCAGTGGTACAAAGTCAGGGTGGAGGTAAGACACTGGTGGTGTTATGCCAGAGTTTTATACTGGGGCCAATACTGTTCCTCAAACATCTTCATTAACAATCCAGAAAATGGGACAGGGTACCCTCTGCAAATTTGTAGATGATACAAAACTGGGAGTGACTGATACAGAGACAGTTGTGCTGCCACTCAAATAGACCTGAATGGGCTGGAGAATTAGGCTGAGAGTAAACTCATGAAGTTAAGCAAAAGGAAATGCACCTGGGGAAGAATAACCAATGCACCAGTACATTATCCCCATGCAGAGCTTCAGGCATTTCAGCTGCAGTTTCACAAAAAATGTCACCTGGCCTTCTCAGCCTGTCTTTCCAAAGGAGCCTGTACCCAGCCACTGCAGAAATTTAGTTGCTATTGCATCATGTCTCCATCAGCTCAGTGACTGTAACTGCATGTGTATTTCTGATTCCTCCTGTTGGTTCCCCATGCCATATCCATTACCGTCAAGCATTTCAGAGAGGGACCTAGGCATGTTCATTAACCAGCACAGTCTCAAGATCGCTTCACAGGCACTTCTTTCTTTATGGACCTATGCTTAAAGTGATTCCACTTCATCATTGATTTTGTTGATTTCTATGTCACTTCTCTTCCCATCTCCCCTGGCTCTTATCTTATCTATTCCACCCTCAATTTGCTCACTTGATTTTTGAGGAATCTCCACCTCCCCTGTAATTACCAGTTAAAAGCTCTCAGTTTGGCCATCTTTGACACACACTGTGTGCTTCTGGTGGCATGCTTTGGACACAAGAACCTCCTCCCTCATTCTGCATCATTCTGTTCTTTTTAAGAAGAGGGTTCCAGACTTCTGCTGTTGTAAACTTAACAAGTTCTATCTCACAACCATAGAATATCCTGTTTTTATTTCATATGAAAATATTGCTCTAGAACATCACTCCTCATCTACGTTGAAAATTATCTCTAATTTCTGGATTTTGTTCCTTGTAAGCCAACATCATTCGCTTTTATGTCAGTACTGTATTTCATTTACATGACTCTTTTCTTCGGTAGCTAATCAAGGGTCTAAACTTAACTGCCCTTATCCAACATAGTTCCCCATGTGGGACTGGAAGATATTACATATCACCTGTAAGTATTGCACTTTCCTGTCGTAGTTTCTAGAGGTTACACAGGACAGACTACAATGTATGAAATGGCATTAAAAATTATGTTTACGTACCAGCTAATTTTTCATTTTACTCTTATATCACCCCTTGCACATGTAGAATCTTTGTGTTTCACCTCATTCTGGTTCTGCTAAGCTGAATGAACTGTGTTGGTTTAGTCACTCCTTATGCAAGGGTTCACATAAAACTCAAACTGAAGAGAGATCAGGTTCCCCTTTTTTGTCTTCAAAGTACGTTTTAAAGCCCTGTGTAGTTTTGAGGTCAGAATAACAGGCCACTGTGTACTTGGATATTTTCCCCTCTTTCCTAAATATTGATATTTTATTTGCACTTCTTCAACAATAAAATTTGATAAATACATTTAATATCCTCACTGCCAGTCCAAGAGGTCGGGTACTTGGTTTCTGCAGTGGAGGTTACCTGTTAGTCCTGTTTTCAGAACACTGAACTTTTCTTTGCCAGTCTACTTTCTCCCCCACATTCTGCAATGTATAAGTAAAGATATGTTAATTCCTTTCCAGTCATGGAAAATAACTATAAATAATGTTAAAGAGGAGAGTGAAGTGAATTTCAGTATCAAAATTGGATTAAGAATCAATTAATCATTTTTTTCCCTGTGTTCTTTTCCTGTAAACTCCCCCAAAGCTTATGGCTAAATC